>JAJQWJ010000003.1:22709149-22911649 GCA_023637945.1 Phaethornis superciliosus
AAACAGCAGCAAGATATGTTTTTCAGAGCAGATCTGGGCATTTTTATTTCTGTTGATCTAAAAGAATGAGAATATTCAATCAAATATAAGGAAGAAAATGAAAATTCTGAAGTGGGGTTTGGTATCCTGCTCCTGGAATGTGTTTCTGTATGATGTTCATCACTTAAATGTAGTATACAACTTAGTCATTCCAAAGCCTCTAAAATACTTAGCTTCATCCTGCTTTTAGGTGTATCTGTGAAGTCAGATACTGGTCTCCTTTGTTAAAAAGAATGCAACTTCTTAAATGCCTCAGGAAAGATCAACAAGTAACTCTTCTGAGACAGAAAATGCATTTTCATTCCCCTTATTTTCTTGGACAAGAAATCAAACTCACAGCAAAGAATGTAGCCCGAGAAGGCTGAGATGAAGGAAATCTCCACCAGTTACCCATCAGAGAGCGGGAAGTTGAACCCAGCCCTGAAACCCTGGCATGTGCTTAAACTACAAATTCATAATTAAAGCAGGAAAAGCAGTTGTGTAACTCCTATCAGGGTCTTTTGAACTGTGCAATGAATTATTTAATTGGCATGGATAAATTCCTTTCATTTGAACAAAACCCAGCCACGGTGTTAAATATTATGGATCTCAAATATTAAAACGATTTTCCTGTGCTACTAGTAGTGTTCTTTGAAGGAGTGCTGTCTTTGTTCTAGGAAATAAAGCTGTACAATCACTATACAACTAGTGAAGTCTCACATTCTCTACCTTTTACTGAGTAAACCTTAGACAACAAAGCAGAAGCTCTCCTCTTTCATCCATCATGAGTTCTCAAGGAGTTCAGTGTTTATGATTTTTTTAAACACTATTCTAAAGGGTCAGTTAGATTACATTCAGTAGTCAAGTAAAAACTATACAGAAAAGGAATAACACTACCTTTACTTGGAAATATGCAGTCTCAACAAATTGTAACAAATCCAGCTTCTATTTTTACTGTAAATATGCCCTGAGTTAGATGTTGGGAAGATGAAAAGCTGATATAAAGGATACAATAGAATTACAAAGCAAAACGCTGTACAATGAAGAGCTTTTTTCCTGAGTTCCTTCTGTTCAAGTAATCATTACTGATATTTTTTAACTAACATTTGGATATTTATTGAAATTCTTTCTTTTCTCTCTTCTCTCTCTTTTGGTATGTTCTCTGCTCTGCTTCATAATTTGCTTCTTACTATCCATTGACTTTTCCCATTAGAAGAATATGAAATCTGGGAGACTGGTACCAGCTCTTAACAATGATAGAGAAGTTTGCACACAGACTGACACATGCACACTCCATTAAATAAAGCAAGAAGCTGAATGACATTATGTGCTGCCCCAGAGATAGATGTATTTTGCCTGACTGAAATATGTGGAAGCTGTTTGTAACATGACTCAGGTTGTCTGGTGATGAATTTGTCTAGTCTTGAGTTGCTGTAACACTGACTGGCCTGGTATGTGCTCCAAACATACCCTTTTTTACTTTGGAGTGAGTGGAAACATCAAGAAGAAAAGCTTCTGATAAAACTCAAAGATTGTGATTGTTGCTATTTCTGCAGTCAAGCAAGAGACATTGAGATGTCTTATCAATAAATTACTGTTATTACCTCAAATCTTTCTGTAGAAGAGCATGGATAAGACTCCAGACAGAGAAGCATTTGCTTTATATGACCAAAAATGCAGATGTTACTCATTTTAAAACAGGCAGAAGTAGAATAATGTAAGAGAAAGCTAGGAATGAAACAAGGATTAGGTCTTAAAAGTTTTATTCATTGACCTGTTTCCCATGTCTGCTGTCTCCTGCCTAGCTCATGAGAAGAAGTGAGGAAGGGGATGTCTGTGCAGATGTATCAGTGGATATTAGTGCTTACTGATGGATGCCAGAGGCCTATTTAACTCCCTGCTCCTCAGACTTTTGGTGAAGGTGGGTTTACCTCTCAGGGAGAGACAGGAAATTCATTCTAAGATAGGACAGATAAACGTACAGATACAAAAATACTTCTTTAGTAACACATACATTAAGAATGAGCAACGTGTTTAAAGTCAGCAGGGAAGCAGTTTTGCTGACAGTTGATCTGTCCTTGCAGGCATGTTCTGTGCCCCTGTCAGAATGAAAAGAGTTAACTGATGAGATGCTGTTTCTTTTTTTTTTTTTTTTTTTTTTTTTTTTTTTTTTTGACTCCCTGTAGGATAATCCCCATCTCCCAGGTTAATACTATTAACAAACTTTTCCTCCTACACAAATGTCTGAAAGGTGGTTCTTGAGATACAGATCAGCAAGGGAAAATCTGCGTAGCTCCACAAAGCTGATTTACTGCAGTCTTTGTTTTGATCCAATGGATCTGGTCTGCAAAATGAACCTTTGCCCAAAAGAGGATGTGATTTTTATGTTGAAAACACCATGTAATCCTAGAAAGATAAACTGCTGGGAGTCTTTATTTCATGTGCAGCATGACTCTTTCATGTTACTTGTAGAATGGAAAGAAATCTTAGTTCTTCAGTGTAACTGTGAATGAGATCTTTGGACCTTAATTCCTATATGTATGCAAACTCGAAAATTAAACATAAAGTTGCATTGTGTTAATAATCCACTTTGCTGTGATATATATTTGCAGGCATTGTACAGCCCTAGTGATACTATTTTTCCACCTCTATCTGCAATGAAAGTATCTGTGTTTGGACTGTAGAATAGGAAGCTCTGTGATAAATCCACATTTGTCTCTATATTCTGTGCTGTACAGCAACTACTTCTGGTGGCTTGCTGCAATAAGACTCACAGGCATGTTGTTTTTGTTTGATGACATGAGGAGCTCATTGCATGAGAGCAGCTATCATTTCTGGTTCAGACTTAACTGTGAATTGAAGGTATTATTCTGAATAGCATTCTTTTATTTTCCAGATTCTCCTTCCAAAGAGTGGAAATTCGTAGGCTGATGTTTTGACAGTGAAGCAAATGTCGATTGCTCTTTTATAAATTCTGACAAGCTACTGTATGTAACGTTTATTTAGTGCTCTGGTGTTGCCAGCAATACTAGCTAAATTCCTTCAGCAGAAATAAAAAGGTTCCATCAATCATATGATCTGGAAACCTGTATTTTTATCTCCAGTATGTCATAACCTAGTGTTGCTTGTCATTTCTTATCTGATCTACAAATATTACAAAAGCAATTTTCTGTCAGACTAAGGCTTGATCACAGTTGACCTCAAACACCTAAGCATGTTCACTGGAGAACCTCTAAAGCTCCACAAATATTTACAGGTGTTGTACTTTCTCTGCTGTAACTATCGGCATAAAAGAAAACCTACCTGGTATTTTCTAGTTAGTTTCCTTCCACCTTCATACCTTTTGCCAGTTTTCAAAGGTTCTTGAAACAAAAATAATGATATCTTTCTGTCTTTAGCTGGTTGGTGTATGAGCTTAGAGAGACACCCACTTTTCTTATCTCGCTTGCTCTCTCTTTCCCTTTTCTCTCTCTTACTAGTTTGGTCTTTGTTATTACAAAATGTATCTTTTTTTCTTTGTTGTTTGGAAAGTGTACAATGAAAACAGAATGCCAGCTGCATCTTTGCTGAAAGAGCAGCCTTAGTTAGCACAGTAGCTTCGGAGCACACTGGGAAACTGTTGATGCTGCAACCTCTATGACTGTGAGAATATTGCTCTGTGAGTTGTTTTTTATCAGGAACTCATAGCTGTTGGCTGGATGTCTGTGGATTTTGCTGGATTCAAATTTATCCTCCCCCCCTTTTCTCCTCAGTACCAGATTTATCTTTGAAATGTACTCACAGATGGTATAAATCATTTCTAAATGTCCTCGGTACAATGCAGTTTCTTAGGAATTCTCTTCTCTTGTTTTGCAAATGTTTTTTTTCTTTGGCATATTGAAGTGACCTTGGTGTGTCTTACAACACTCAGTATCAGGAGGCTTTATAAAACTCATATCTCAGAAGTGTCTGACATTACATTACAAGAGGATCTGTAAACCTCCGTGAGATGACGAATGTCTTTTTTAAACAACAGACCAAGACTTCATTTAAATTAGTAACATGGAGATTAGAGAAGCTCTCACAGGCTGTGCTGCAGCCATGCCAGGACTCTAGGAATATCAGTCACATGAAAGCTGTTAAGTTTGAGATGGAAATAAATCAAGGAGCCTGTAAAAACTGTCAGCAGGTCAGGGAAGTTTATGAACTCTTGCTGTATCTAATCATAAATCATAAGAATAAGCTAAAACTGAGAAGAAAAATGTCCTCTTTTGTAATCTAATGCTGTCTGTTAAGGCAATAAAACTCAAATGAAATGCATGCATTGCAATTTTTAGTTGATACTTTACATTATTACCAAAGTGAAGGAAAAGTTTCAAAGTTATAAAAGTGAGACAAATGAGAGGTGGGCCTGTGCTGGTTGGCATTTCCAGGCTTGCATCTCTTCTGCCTTCCAGAAACAAAGAGCACTCATCCAGCAAAGTACTTAAGCATCTGTGTAACTGCAGACACTCAGGCAGAGTTAATAATGGCAACAGCACAGATTCACATGCTTCAAGTAACATGGGCACAAGCTCTTCACAGGGCTAAAGCTTGGAGGGTGGCTGCAGAAATCAGCATTGCACTGCTGCACAGGAAGAGAAGGATCAGGTCTGGAGTGTATGTGTGAACACCCGTCTGAGGAGTGACATAAAAAGTGAAGACGTGTGAGTGTTTGGGCATTGTGGGCAATAATTCAAATTGTTTCTGGAAGTGACCAACAGTTAGCCTCCCTATTTCTCTGTGTTGTCACTTTCCAAACCCTTATGACCAGCTCTCTTCTTTTAAGGTTCTCTAGCTCTAGAAACAAGAACCACTCTTGTGAGGCAGAACTGGCTTTGTCAAATTTTAGCCCCTTTGTGGCTGGAACCCTGTCTTGTATGAGGGTTAGAGTTTATCTGAAAGGATTGGATTGCAGGGTGAGGGCCACAGACTGAAAATCTCCTCTGCCTGCCATAGAGTTGAAAAGCGCAATTAATTTTTCCAAGGCTGTGGATACTGTTATGCTGGGCATCCATCTCAGAGTATGGTGTTCACAATACTTTTCAATGGTATGCCAGGAAAGGAAGATTTTACAGTCTGAGGCCTTGACCTTGCAATCTGATCCCCACTGACAAAGCCTTTACCCTGTCTTGAGTACCACTGAAGTCAATAGGACTAGTTGAGCAGTAAAATACAATTCAGGATGAATAAGGGCATTCTGAGGAAAAGCTTCATAGTATTTGAACAATGCCTGAAAGGGGGAGAGGAAACATCCCATTTTGCATTTAGCAGAATACAAAAAAGTCGGAGGTTTTCTTCCTCTGCTTCTAAAACAGGACTATGTACACTAGCTTTTGAATCGTCTGGTGTTGAGAAATCTGAAAGGATTATGTGCATGCAATTGTGTAATAGGTACAAAGATTTTACAGCTGAGTGTTCAAACTGAAGGTGGCAGAAATCAGAGTGAAAACATACTCCTGAAAGAAACAGACCAGTGATAAGGAAAGCTTGCCAAGGTTGGAGAATTAAGTACAGACTATACTGCTGTTAAAATCCTATACTAGTTAAGGGCTGATACAAAGACAGGTTGAGTTATGCTTATTTAAAGAAGAACATTGTGAATGTCCTGTAGAAACTGAGCAAAAATTTTTTACTTGCTCCAAAAATACTGTGCAGAAGAACCAAAATACTTTTGGTTCTTCTGCAGAAGGCAGTACTCTTTCGCTGGCTTCTTATGGGACAGGCAGTAAACCCTGTGTGCTTAAAGCCTGGGAGTTTCTACACCTGAGCAAACCCATGTACAGCAACTGACTACAGCTGACTACATTGAATCACTGGATTATCTCTTTTATATTTGATATATTTATTTTATATTTTATATATTTTTCTTACATCAGATAATATAGCATTATCTTTATCATATTGCTAGTATGCTTGCTTGATAAAGAAAGCTAAGGAGGGTGGTGAAGGGGGAGTGCTCTGCCATCAGGAAAACAGAAACAGAGGCCAGAGTTAAATCCAGCAATAGGCATATTAGGTGTTTCTAACTCAGGAGAGTATTTCTGTTAGTCAAGATGCCTAATTTCAGAGGATGGTGTGTTCAACACCACAGAAATTCTGATATATGGTACCTACTGAAGTTTAATGAGCCCAGAGGGATCCCAATCCAGTTTCTCTAATGGCAGACAAACTCAACAATGAAGTGGAAGGCAGACAAGGCCCATGGTGCAGCCTTGTGTGCTGTGCCACATACAGAGCCCTGAAGCAAAGATTAGCATCATGAGAGCCTCTCCTTCTCACTACAAAATCTTTGATTTGCACAAGACATCACAGAGATAGCTTGGTTCTGTGTGTGCTAGTTGAAGAAATAAAAGCCATGCTAAAGAAAGAAAATTCCAAATTCAGTCTTCACGGGGCAATAAGGTGAGAAAGATACTCCCCCTTGAGAGGGAACTGTGCTTATTCCAAATCAAACACCTCTACTTTTGATATTTCTGAAATAGAGGAATAGCAGTTCTGCATGTGGTCTGTCCCTCATGTGTCACCTGGCGGTGCTATCAGATGAGCAATCTGACCTCAGGAGAGGCCAAAATGCCACCTACCACTGCAGGTGGGAGAAGGGCAGTGGGCTGTGGCTCTGGGGATCGTGAAAGGTTTTGTGGTGTCTTCTCAGTCCTTGAGGGAGCACCTCTGGGGAGCAGCAAGGCCTTTTACACAGCCATATGACTAGCAGGTTAAATGGGCTCCTCCAGCAATTGTTCACAGGGCACAGAGCTGATCAAGCCAGGGCAATGGATAGGAGAAAGGGGCAGGGCAGGCTCCCTAAAATCATTCACCCAGATCCCTTTCTTGCTGATGCACACAGGCTCCCATTTACCTCCCCCAATGCTCATGCTGACCTCCTCATCTCACTGAGTGCTCAGCCTGCTAACTGTTTGTCCTCCCTGCTTTAAAACCAGCAAGGGGCCTGATTAACCTCATGTGTGAATTGCCTGGTGAGGACTAATTACTTGTACTTCCTTCTGTTGCACTGAAAAACATGTTTTATACTTGCCCTCCAGACACAGACAGGACATCAGGATTGGGAAAAGGCTATAAACCAGCTCTTCATTAGTTTCTCTTCATTGTTACTGGGACAGGACCTTATGGCTTCACTTCCTCTGAGAGAGGGTTACTGAGACAGAATAAAATGCAGGTGCCCAGGTGCCCATGACATAGTTTTCCCCTGCAACCAACCTGAATAGCTTTTCAAGAGGAGAGATCAGAGACTCCAGCTTTTGTAATGTCAGCATCCTTGTTAAACATTTAGCAATCTGAATTCAGCTCCAGTAATGCCTCTAGCTTTTTTGTTCAATGGACACAAATCCTTTAACAGACTTGTAATGATATTAAAGATGAATGAAGAACATACAATATTTAATTCCTTGTCTGTGCTCTTTAGTGCAGAGCAGTTTGATCTGAGTATTTACTTATTATACAGAAAGTGATAGTTTAGTAAATAAGAAAGCAAACCCTATGGTTATGACAGAAGGGAGAGCCAGGAGCGGGTAGTTTGTGACAAGTGGTGAAGGATGGCTTGGAAGGCCATGTCTGAAGTGTAACTCTTATGGTTTAGATACAAAGACAATGGGAGGGTAAATTGACAGTGGGGAGGTATCCAAATGTTCCCTTGACCACAGTGATAAGGAAAAAGATTGCTACATAAATCAAAAGCTTTACTAATAGATCAGTCAATTGCAGACTCAGGGGACTGGCCTGGGTAACAAACATCTTTAGATTGTTAGATCACCCCACTGAACTGGGTCAGAAGCAAGAGTTTTATTAACTGGAAGCTGTTGAGAAGCAGGTGTGGAACAGATTAATGGTCTGGTGCTCAGCTGGCTGAGGATGGCAGGACACAGAAGGGGACAAAAATTAAATTCAAACTATTGACCAGGGGTGATATCAGTGTGCAGGGTGGATGGAAGAGTCATCAGGCATGCCAGAGAATGAGTGGACGTGGAAGTGTAAAGTGGTGAAAGCTAATCTTGGGGTGTCCCACACCGATACCAAGCTGGGTAAGGAAAAAGGAATGCAGAGGGTTTTTTTCAATGTGAAAAGTGGGTATCTATTGGATGTCACCAGAAAACAGGGCCCCAAATCTATGCTGTTTATTACTTTCAACATTTGAAAGGAAAGACCATCATTGTGTTGGTGCAGTCTGCTGAGTATACAAAAATGCGTGCAGTGTGTCGCTTTGGCTGGATCGGATGAAACTGAGCAAAGTAGCGGCGGTAAAAAATTCTGCAAGTAAAGGTAAATAAACACATATGGAAAGAACTATCTCATAATTAAATGGCCTGATATTACTTCCAGCAGCTATGTGAGTCCTCTCTTTGCTCACCTGCACTCGGGGCTATTCCTAAATTGAGTCAAGACACTTTGTGCCAGCCAGTAACTGCACTTTGGCTATGTGGGATTTCTGAGGTCACATTCATGAGAAAAGCCAAAGATAATTCTTTAAACACATACTCTCCTGTTTCTAAATAGCTTTTTCTTGCAAAGGACATGCGCCCACCAGTGAATTGAGAGACCTGAGACAAGAAAGGGAAACACTGTTTTTAAAAAGTCCTATATAAGGTCAGAAGGAGCTGCTCCTCAGTGCAGGGATGTTCCTCAGTGGTGTTTACAGTTCAGTTAAGGCAACAGAGGTGGTGTGAACAAAGGGGAAGAGCTCTTTGATGAGAGTGAATAAAAAGATTCAACTTGCCTTCCTAAGAAAGGAGTCAAACAAAGGGAAAACATATAGGAAGAAAGCCTATAAATTGTAGTGATCAGTGCAACAGGATGTTGTTGAGAGTATTAATTCAGTGAGATTAAAGATTAGACTAAGTTCTTATTTGGCTAATGAATTTCCTAAAAATTATATAATAGCTAAAGGCAAAGATTTAAGATGAAATATGCTGCATTTGACCTGAGATCTGCTAAACACTGATCCGCTATTAGAGGTTCATTGGTTCAAGCTAGTGGAAGCCGATGAGCTTCAGATCTAATCCAGTGGGGCAGACAGGGTCTGCCTACCTCTTCTCTACCTCTTAGATTCTAGGTCTGAAAAGCTGTGATAAATCCTTGTGTTCCTTTGAAATGCTTTCATACCTTGACAGTATTTTTATTGCCTGATTGTTCCTCTTTCTTAATAAAGGTTAAAATTGAAACTGCTTTGTGTTTTTCCCTAGAAGTATTTTTCTGTTTTTACAATTTTTTTCTTGATTCTCAAAGGGCAAATAAGTTCAAAGTTAAAGTCTTTTAACAGTTGAAAATGTTTGGTTTTCAGAGTCTGAAGGTGTCTTCTCTTGGTTTTGATGACATCTCAATTCAAGTATGTAAAACTTTGGTACTTTACATTTAACAAAGGTCCATTTTTTTTACTGACAAGTGTAGTCTTTGACATTTTGGGAAAATGGATTTTTTTCCCCAGGAGTTCTGCTGAAAAATCTATCTCATCTTTACAAAATAATTCATTATTCAGTAATTATCAATATAAAAATGTAGCTAGATAGCTATCAGAGTACAATTGGAATTAATTTTTCTTTTTGCCTGTTGCAGTAGCTTCTCAGAAGAATGGGGTAGCTGCATTGCAGAACGGCCAGTAACTGGGATGAAAGAGGGAAGTGTTATCAGTCATTATGCTTCAGGGCATAATATGATCACCAGCTCTAGTCAGAAGAGATCCCTGTCTCTAGTATTTAACAGGACTAAATTTGTCACATTTTGATGAGGAGGTGAAGTGGAAGAGTATGTCTTTGGCTAATCAAGTATTGAAAAGACCATCCCTAGCAAAATAATTTTTTGATCTGAGTGTGTGTATACTTTATACATTACCACCTGCCAGCTAACCAGTTCCACAGTTTTGTTCAAATACACATTTTCTTAATGAAAACAGAAGACAATGTTTACAGTGAGCTCGGGATGCAAAGCAGTCAAAGCACGACAGGAGACCGAGCACCTTGTTTGTGGTGGTGAAACCAGTGGAAGGTCACTTTTTTTGTAAGATTTTTGGAAATGTGAGCAATATGGGATTTCTGCTTCCCTGTGTTTACTAGAAGGATGTTGGTTCAGACAGAAGCTAAGTTTCTTCATAGCAAATTGCAGGCTGCTTCCCTCTTCAGTCAGTAGAAGAGATTTTTCTGCTGGAAAACATCTCCAGGGAAATGTAAGTGGAGAAGGGGAAGTTTATTATTTAATTTTATGAGTAAATTGGATTAGATTTACATGTAATCAATGGAAATGGTATTATCCCACTAATTTAAAAGGGTGCCATAGGAAAAAACCTAATATTATTAATACTGAGATTGAATTTCTTTCCCTTTCTTTTTTTCTGAATCAACTTCAACACTTTTCTTTAGTCTACCTCTGCTTGGAAAGGAGGAAAATGAGAACCAGTTGGAGACTTTCTCTGCTTCTTGGGCTGAGTCTGAACTCCATCTGAGTTTCAAAGGAGAGTGGATTAACACTTGTGTAACTCCCCTCCATGGCAGTTAGATTCCTTCCGTGGCAGACACAATTTATAGTGTAATGCGGGAAATCCTGGAAGAAAAAAAGTTTCTGTGTCAAAACCCAGAAACAGAAAGCATTTTGCTTCAAGTGCTAGGCTAAAGGAGGGGTTTGAAGGCTGGGGTAAAGGAATGAATGACTGGAGTAGGTTAGCACTGACAGGAGTGCACTCCTGGGTTCCCAGTTTGGTGCCTCACTCTAGACAGTTGCTTCACATCACTGCAAACCAGCTCCAGGGCTCAAACATTAGAGGCTGATGAGGTGGGAATTGGTAAAGTTTTGGAGAAGATGCAGTCACTGAGGACTGTACTTAAATTTCAGATGTTGAAGGCTGAAATGAAAGGGAAGGGCACAAGGGAAGTATGCTAAATGAGGGAGCTTATCTGGGCAATGTATGCCATGGAGAACAGAAGCCTGTGTATCATTCCAGTTGTTGGTACAGGTGGACAAGAAGACTGTGAAGACTACAGAATGAAGTTAAGAGTGCAAAAAAGTGATAAGGAAAGCAAAGACTGAGAATTGTAAGGAAGATTATACAGGCGGTTGAGACAGATAATGAGAAATGTTTCCAGAGTGCAAGGGTCATGAGGTCAGTGAAGGAGAGCATGAGGCCTCTAAGAACTGCAAAAGTAATTTATAGTCAGAAAATATTTCTAAATGTAATGTAGGTTGTGGCTTGATAGTCACAAAAGGAGGACAGGGGACAGATGCCACAGGCGGACATAAATTTCCCCAGGGAGGAAGAAGAAATATGGGGAAGGGGTGATGGTGTCAGGCTGACACAGGACTTCCTTGTGACCTTTGAAGGCTAGCAAACAGTGTCAGGATGGGCTATTAATTGAGAAAAATAATGTCTTATTATTGTTTCAGCTGAACTGAAGAGACTAAAAGCGAAACCAGTCTGTCACTTCAGGCCACTACTAACGCATCTGAATTACTTCTGTGCAGCACCCTATAGACTCTCTGGGAACCAATTTGTTTGGAAACTGAGCTTTATTTTGCCAAATGGAGATGAAAAGACTATAACATGCTTTTGAAGTCACAGTTAGCTGTAAGTTACTCAGTTCATATACGTCTTTTTTTCCTGCAGTCCTGAAATAAGGGAAACACTTAACTGTTGTGAGGAATACGTTTAAGACAATGATGACTTCCCATGGTACTGTTAATTACCAGGGCTTCAAGCCAAGAATTTTTTTTACTCATTGAGATATAATTATGACTCTATAGATGTGTGTAGGGAACTTTCTTGATAGGAAAGGAAGAAATAAGAACTCTAAACTTTAATCAAATTACCTTTATAACACTACTTTTTACTACTTACCTCCTACACAGGTATTCCTGGGTATTCACAGAAAAGATCTCTTCTTGCAAAAGCCTAGGGCTTGATTCTTAGCTGTTTCAAGGCAGTAGTACTGAACAAACAGAACATGGAATTTGGTGCAATACTCTGTTTATGTGTCATTTTGCAGCTTCTAAGGCCCTTATAAAATCTCCCTATGGTTTCCACATTTTTTTTCTCAGTCTAGAGAAGCAAGTTTATTTTTTTCTCCTAAGGCCTTTCTCAGCTATTGTCTGACAATTTCTAATGAGGAATTTATTTGAAAATGGAGAATCTCTAGGAATGAGAGTTACTGGATCTGTTTCCTGTACCAGGTGTTCTCTCCATTCCCTGCATAAGGCAGAAGACAAGGAGTATCCTGGGAATTGGATGCAGCTGTGCTTTGTTCTGCTCAGTTGTCAGCTGGTATGAGCCTACTCACTGTAGCAGCACAACACAGAATGCAACAGAGTTAAAAGAGCCACACATGGCTCCTCTTTTTACCTGGGGTAGTTCAGATGAAAGAAAAAGCCAGTCTGGAGTTTGCAAGGCAACAGGATTTTTTTTCGTTCTTCGCTGCAGGTAGGTTGAGTTTATACCACCAGGTCATGCAGCCCATGGTTTGGTGAGAATTTCTTCCCATGAATATTCCTGTTTGCTCCCACAGAGGTGAACCATGTCAGCTGGTGTGTGCTTACTCATGGGGAATATGGGTGATGTGCTCTGCCACACAAATAGCTGTGTAATAAGTCATTTCTGTAATGAGAGGTCTAAGGCAGTTGCCTCAGTTGAACATAGCTCACGGAATCCAAGCAGTTTTGGTTAACACTTAGTTATTTGACACAGCTTTTAAATTGAAAGCACATTTCCTTGGAGACCTCTGTGGGCATAAGCGGTCCCAGAGTGCTGAGAACACTCTGACAGTTTCCTTTTAAAGCCCTGCTCACCAGTGATGCTGGTGAACAAAGTAACTAGCTTTTCACTGTTTCATACTACCACGTGAGAGGCCTGAGTAGAATACACATAGGCCAGTCTGTCCCAACAGACCTGGTGGTGAGAGCAAGCACTGGAAACAGCTTGTCTACATGGTTAGATTATTAGAAAAATCTTTGTCTTCTGCCCCCAGCACTCTCCAAAAATTTCCCTGAGATGGCTGGGGGTTAGCACACACCAGAGACTCTTCCTAATAGGTGTTCTGGATGCAGCCACCCAGTTTAGCAAACAGTGAGAGTTTAGTGGCATAGATGCAGCCTGTTTTATGCCAGTGGTTTTGGTGCCAGGGGACAGTCTGAGATACCTTTAATTTACCAGCAGAGACAAAGCTTAATCTGTCAGTAGACTGCATGGTATAACTTACAGAGGATGGTATGGAGGACCTGACACTTACTTGATTCCAGAATTGTGCAGGTGTCACTTCATCACTTCCAGTGAAGTCACTCCTTGTTTGTTCTGCTACAGAAGAAAGACAATGTGGCCGTGAAAGCAGATTTCCACAAAAATGCCCTGCAGACTAGTGGTCAGAGTCTGAATATCTGCTTTGCATGGATCTCCATGGAAAGGGAGAGGTCTGTGTCAGTCTGAGGTGTCTGACTGTCTGCTACAACAAACTGTACATCTGGGGATATCCCACTGAAAACAGAGTTATGTGGTCTCTGTTAAATATGCAGAAACCAGTATAAGGTGTTATTGAGTCTTAAAGTCATTGCAAGGTCTTGAGCCTGTTTTTGTCTGCTTGTGGGTCCAAAGCTCAAAACCCTCTAATTTTATCAAAGGCTTATCTCTTTGCTGCTGTGACATGAGCCTTGGAAACCTGAAAAATCCCAATTTGAGCCCTAGGGATGTAGAAGTCCCCAGCATGGCCTGCTAAGGCTGGTGGAGATCTGGGACAACAGCACTCCTAGATGTGATGAGTGAGTTGAGCTACAGAACTTGAGTGCCCAGAGATCACTAAGGCTCTAAGTATTTCAATGATTCTTAAGTATTTTTTGTTTTTACATAAATGAGGCACTTCCTGTGGAGTGGAAGTTCAAGTTTTCCACATGAAAAAAAACCAAAACAACAACCTAAAAGCATAACAACCAAATGGTTGTTAGAGAAGAGCAACCAACATCATTTTCCTGGAAGCATGGCCAGCAGGTCAAGGGAGGTGATTCTCCCCCTCTGCTCTGCTCTTGTGAGACCCCACCTGGAGTACTGCGTCCAGTTCTGGGGCCCCTTTACAGGAAGGACATGGATGTACTGGAGCATGTCCAGAGAAGGGTCACAAGGGTGATCAGAGGGCTGGAGCACCTCTCTTATGAAGACAGACTGAGAGAGTTGGGGTTATTCAGTCTGGAGAGGAGAAGGCTCCGAGGAGACCTTATTGTAGCCTTCTAGTATCTGAAGGGGACCTACAAGAAAGCTGGTGAGGGACTTCTTAGGATGTCAGGTAGTGGCAGGACTAGGGGGAATGGATTAAAACTAGAGGAGGGCAGATTTAAATTAGAAGTTAAGAAGAAGCTCTTCACCATGAGGGTTGTGAGACACTGGAACAGGTTGCCTAGAGACATGGTGGAAGACCCATCCCTTTTTAAGGCCAGGATGGACAGGGCTCTGAGCAATGGAAGGTATCCCTGCCCATGACAGGGGGATTTGAACTAGATGATCTTAAAGGTGCCTTCCAACCCTGAAAATTCTATGATTCTATGAAGTTATGGCTGCTCCTAGTTGGTGTACTAAGCAAGTCACACAGCAGAGGACAGCAAAGAAGGAACTAGTGAACCCATGATAGTATATGACTGAAAAAACCTTGCTGGGAACAATTATGGGTGGCTGGGTGTGTGGGTGTGTGTATGGCTAGGCTGTTAATGCAACAGAGAAAGCAAGCCTAGATGGGCTTCCTGGCCCTTGTCTATCTTAAAATTTCCTATGTAATCTGCATCGATGTCTCCTTCAGTGCAAATATACTTTGGCCAGCAGCCTTGAGGTTTACTAACACCATGGAAAGTAATTACTGCCTTGTCCACACTCCCCACGGCAGTTATTGTTTAAGTATTTCCCTTATCCTGGATTGCAGGAAAACAATACTTTACATAAATCTACTGACACACAGTTATGCTGCAGGAGCAAGAGAAACGCAATATTCTCTCTGTGTTAATTTCAGTAAAACAGCACGTTTTTGTAAACGAGCTAATCCACAGAAAGTGACAGAATGTTACATTGCAGAAGCCTGGCCGAGCTAATGGTACAAAATGAAAGAATGTTTTCACTGCCTGTCCTCTGAGTTCAGTTGGCATAATAAAATACTGTTTTCCTCAGTAGAAGATATGTCCTTCTACTTTGCTTCTCTGTCATAATAAATGACTAGTCTGGAATTAAATGGGTTGTTCCTGGACACAGAATTTTAGTGATGGAAAAGACCTGTTAGATCACTGGGCTATCTCTTTGCCAGTACAGTGCTCCTTACGTTCCATTTTGTGATGATCTTTCTAATTTAGTTTTAAAAGTCTTGAGCAGCCAACCTTCTGCTGCTCTCCTTATAGGTCTTTTGCTCAGCTTCAGCAAGTGAACTTGCAAGCAAAAACAGTTGGGTTATTGAGGCTTAATGAAGTAGTCCAGTGTAATTATGAGGAAAAACGCATTAACCTGCGTCAGTAGCAAAATACACCACATAAGCATAAATTACAGCTGATGGAAACAAGAAGAGACCTTCTAAAAACCACTCATTAACATATTTTGTCCCCCAGCTCGGGGTGTGGGGGGAAGGGGGTGTGTGTGGATAAAAATTCTGAAATAAATTGTAGCGTCCTCTCAGTTTTTGACTGAGAACTGGAGTAAATTGGTCACTTCTGCTCATGGTAGCTGGAAAATTTCCTCTATTGGTCTTCCTCATTTCATCTTACAACTCCCAGCTATACTCCTGTGCAGTACAGGTAATCATTTCCATTCCTGTGGGGTTAATATATATGAAATGTCTGTAGCCTGCAAAAATATGAGTCATTTTTCCCCTTCCTAGAAAGTCCAAATTCTCTTCTTTGCTGAGTTGTGGCAGCCCAGAAAATGTCTATACATGTCTTCCCTGTCAGCCCAGCAGTAGGGCCTTGATTCAGGTCTGAGAAAGGATGATAAATATCACTACTAGCTTTATCGTGGTTTGCAGCCTTTTAAATCAGCGTTTAACACAAATTTAAATCATATAATAAATAAGAAAGGCAGAAATTGACTTTCATCTGTGGGTGTCTAAGCCTTTTCATTGAATGCCTCATTGTGTGTTGTGAAAGCTGCACTCCTGTACCTCAGTGTACACTATTAGGCTCCTGGGTCTAGGGGAGACCATTGTTAGGGTCTGGTTAGGATGAAAAATTCAAAGGTATTTTATACAGAAGCCGAATAGGGGGAGATTAAATTATGTGAAATAGTTGTGTTTGAAGTACCTGTCTGGGTATAGCTAAGCTGAAGGTAGAAATGGCTCAAACACAACCCAGATGAGATGGAAATCTTTGTTAGAGAATCTCCAATTGGTCCCATTCATGGAAAGCCACTATTAGGTAGTGCTAGCAAAGAGCCCACCTGTCAATACTTCATTTTCTCTACCAAATCTGTGTTTATCAGCAGCTTAAGTGCTGAGAGAATTCAGCTCTTCCAGAAGGTAATGAACAGCCTTGCCAGTCTAGGCTGTGAGACTCCTAGACGCCCTCTTACCAAAACTAGGATAGAAGTTTCTACACATTAGTTGTACAGTTGTCTTTTTTATTCTTTCACATTAATCTTATGTCACTTTGGAGTCACTCCAGAGAAAATGATGGGAATATCTCTAGATAAAACTGCTGTAAGCGAGAATGAAACCTGGTCTCTACGACTCTAAAAGGCTCCTTTATTTTTTTGACATAACATTAATTGTAAAGCAGCACGATCTGTCTAGGCCTAATGGACGGATAATAATTTTTAAAAGTTTAATTATCACTATGTGTGTCACAAGCTAGCTGTCTCCAGAAAGATGGCTTTGTAAAAGATCACACTTTTAGATGTCTTTTTCATCATTTGACTGTGGGTTTTGTCTGTTGTTATTCAGTAATCAAGTGGCCACTCGTCCTTCTTGGGTTTCATGTTTTGGTACATTAGACCCCTAAAAAAGTTCTTATGCCTCTTAGAAAGGCCACTTAACTAGATTTACCAAGTATTTTAACCACAATGGAAATGGTGGTTGTTCCTGTCACTTGCAAGGGACTCCACTGTGTCATTAGTTGGACCTTTAGTTTTATGCAGTCATGTCAGATAACAAGTGTTGCAAAAGCTTTTACTGTTTTGTGCATGTTTGGGTTTTTTCACTATTGAGTCTCAATGTATTAATTCAAAGCTCCCTTGAGTCCTACCTTAGGCATTTAGATATAACTGCCTTGAAAAACTGATTTTAAAACCAGGGCAAATTAAGGCAAAACCTCAAATGCCCCTTAAACTTTAAAAGCAGGTGACTACTGTGATAGCTCAAGTGATTTAGTATCCATTGGGGAAGTTTTTTTCCTTAAATTAAACTTAGTGTAACCTCATTTTTCCTGTCTTTATAAGAGCTCTGTCACAGCAATGAGGTTTGTGAAGCAGCTATGGCAAAGCAGTGATGAGCACATAGGAGTGTCACCCTCTGCTGGGACTCAATATCTGGCTTTTCTGGAGAAAAAACTTCAGCTGTTTCCTATAATGAACTTGTTGACCCTGAGTATGTTTTATTACTCATGTTACAAGAGGGCTCATGTCTGAATGGGCTTTAAAGCCCCAAAATTGCAAACTAAGCTTCTTCCTACAGGAAAGAGCTTACGTAACGGTTATCAGTAAAGTCAAAGGAATCTGCTAAGGTTTCCTCAGGGTTTACAACTTGTGCTGTCTTGTGTACCTTCTTCATCCTAGTCTCACTGGAGTTGCTACTTTGGTTGTAGCACCTTCATGGTGACAGATCTAGTTTTCATTTCTCTGATCTATGTTTTGCCATGTATCTGTTGAGTTGACAGGGCCTGGCCTGGTAAGTGCCTGATACAGAGTACATCTCATATATTTAATGTTGTTGATTAGAAAATGTAAATGTTCTTTCCCTAACTTGCAATGAGACCACAGAAAAAAAAATAATTTCCATCATTTGTGACTGTAGCAAGTTGTGAAACCACTGATAATTGTGAAAGCAGTTGCCCCAGGCAACCACTAGTGGAATGAATGACAGCAGTTTGGATTTTTGACATTGTGGAGAGCTATTACTGTAGACTTATTTTACATATATAAGAGGTTTTGGGGGTAAAGGAGACTCTTCACACTTCTTTTCTTAGCTTTTTATTTCCTTAAAAAATCTGTACATCATTCTATTTCTTTTTCTAATGTTTCTGAAGGAAGTGGTGAGGGACATCTCAAATGTGCACTTCATTTTGTAAAGTGAGGTTTCTATCTATTTATCTGTCCAATAGCAGTGATACTGTTGGAAATGGAGTGCTCTAGCACATCCTCTAGTGTTCACTTCCTCTCCAGTGTAAGTGAAGGACCCTTAACCCCAGAACTTGTTCACTTTTGTTGGTTGTATCAGCTAGTCTAATAAAAGATATTATCTCTTCCTATGAACCCCTATTTATCTAGATTTTATTATCAGTACTATGAACATTGTGGCAGCTTGTGTAGCAGGAACATATAAGAGCAATAGGGTGTTTCTGCCCTAAATACTACTATGGAAGAGGAAAGAGAAGGATCACAGACAGGTAAAATGCACTCTGTAAGGGCACCACCAGATCTGAGAGTTAAACTGATGCCGGCTGAATCTCAGCTCATGGCTGAGCCATAGGTACCCACTGTTTTCCAGGAACATGTAGAGTTTGACAAGCCCTGTTGCTGAACAAACAGGAAATTCACTCTGAAATCTGGATTGTGTAAGGGACCAAAAATATCTATAGATTAGTTCCCTCCTCACAGTGTATTTCTATTTGTTTTTCTGTGAAGTGTTTTGCCCCAGTGTATTTCAGGCAGTACAAAGCAAGTGTGGAGTTTAGAGTGAAACTTTCATTTTGATATCTTGTTTTTCAAAGGATCCAGCATCCCCTGAAGTGAAGGAAATTCTGATTCCAGATTGATCCAAATCAAATACTTCTGCTCAAGCCAAAGACATACTTGTTCTGTTTCATCAGTTAAAATATACCTCGCTCACAGTGCTTTGCTCCTTTGAGTGTCTCTGCCCATCTCCTGCTTCTGTAGCATTCTGACCAGTTTATATCACTTATGTCCTGACTTTAAACCATTCAGGTAGATACCCATAGCAAGAATTGGTAGTGAGATGTAAATCCAAGGGTATCATCAGCCTGGATTGAAATAGCTCTCCTTTAATTGCCTGTGTGAAATAGGTAGGTGAATTCAGTTCAGTTTCTGCACATGCCTACACTATAAACTGGTTGGCTTTGTGTTTCCAAACTTGTGCAGGCCAGGAGAAGCAGTGCTTTTCAGCCTCAGAGCTGAGAAGGGGGATGAGGCTTCTCTGTGGCTTCTTTACACTGTGTTTTCGGGTCTTCATGGTCATGAAACCAGTGGTTTAGGGAAGTGTTAAACACTTCTTCATTTGCAGGGAGCAGTGTTTCACACACTTTCTAGCCATGTGTGTTGAACCAGTTATAGAAGCAAATAAGGATGGGCTATTACCCTGGACTCCTGGCTCTGCAGATGAGATCTGGGCACAAGGGGACACAGAATCAATTCAGTGTAGAAGTTAGGGAGCCTCTTGAGGCCGACACCTTGTTCCTTGTCCCCCCCTCCCCTGCCAGTGATACTGTCCCACTAGGGCAATGCAAGAGGGCTTTGGTAAAGCTTATGGTTGTTCATTCTTGCAAATAGAGTTGACAGCAGCAGGTGCTTAAATACTGAGGTGCTGTTTGTGTGGATGCCCATCTTGCAACGAATCTTTGAAACTCCACTAAATGTTGAATTTTATGAATGTCAGCACTTGTCAGGAATGTTTCCACGTAGTATTAAGTCTTTGAAGCATTTCTAGCAGGGATGAGCATATTCTTGACACCATAAATCTCATCTGCAACTTTGCTGTATAGCAGGAGAAATCAACCTTTCAAGTGACACCTGGGCACACTCTTTTGCTAGTCTGGTGCAGTTCACTGCTGTGAATTCAGACCCCCTCTGCTGTCATGTCATAGATAAATTCCATTGCAGACATATATATCTTGCAAGCTTAGCACCTTTAGTTGTTTGGGAATACTTTGCATAAGCCTTCCGAGTTTGGTATCTTAATTCTGTACACTTGGTAAGCCTAATATTTGTAAGGAGGATGAGAAAGACAAATCAAACAAATCTGAAGTAACAAGAAGTCAAAGCCATGTCTTCCCTTCCTTTCTTTCCTGTTTGCCTAAGGATTATTTATCGTGTTTGCCTTGATTCCAGACACTTAATTTTTCCAAACAGATGCAGCTGATTGATTAATGGCATTTCATGTTTAAAGTCAAAAGTGTCAGCAAGACTCTTGCACGCCTGTGTCATTCTCTCCTAGAACAATAGGTTCGGAGGAGAAGCAGGGACTTGTGCCAAGTATTCTTGAGGATAGGAGGTCATGTGCCACTTTTCTGCTAGGAGACAGATATATATATAAGGACAAGGGGAGGCAGGAGTTTGGGGGGTTGGAGGGCTAACTCTGTTCTAATAATAGGTGGATCACATGGTTGCTAAGTCACCTACAACAAGGCTTAATTTGTGGAGGTGAATCAAAGTGCTGGGTATTAAGGACATTTCTTCGACTATCCTATGACATATAAAAATAGGCCAAGGGAAATACATATGTGATGAAGAAAGAATTGACTGTCTAGGCCAAAACTCCTCAGAGGAACAGCGGGACTTCAATTCTCTCACCTCCTTTTATGATTTCTCTTCTCTTACTTTTTAATAACCCTGCATGTGAAAATAGCGTACAGGTGATCCAGCTTCTCACTTAATATGTAATATTATGTATTTGTGTATAGTAGGCTATGGGCCAGAGCCTCAGCTGTTGGAAACAGAGATAGCTTGACTCATGCCAGTTACCCCAGTCAGGATCAGTCCTATATGCTCAGCCTGGTGTGAGAACTGGCTAAAGAGTTGCAAATGGGGAATTACGTACCCACGCACCACGTTGGAAACCTATTGTGTATTCTAGTGTCAGTAATAGAGAGCATCGACATTTGTGGATCAAAATGAAACTGGCATAGGCTCTCCTTTGACAGCTGTTTCAAATATACAGCTCATCACGTTGTAATTCTTTCCCAGTATATGCTAAGAAACATGTAAAACCCCAACAAGCCTGAGACCCTATTGTTCTCTTCTGCACGTTCTGAGTGTTGTGTGCAAATGTATCTCAGGCCTCAAAGGCCAGATTCCTAGATACTGAAGTCAGAGACCAAGCTTTGCTATTTATTGTCAATGGCATTAATCAACAAGTGGGGAGTTGTTTTTGTTTTCCTGACCTTCTGTGTGTTTTCCCAGCTTCACAGCCTCAGCTTCGGGGGAAACTTCCTCTGAAACTATAAGCCACTAGAGGCCTCCTGAATACTTGAATTGATTTTGCTTCCAGGAAGACAGAGTCTCCTAAAAAGTACATCTGGCTTGTATAAGAAAATGTTTCCCAGTTTGCCAAGCTAGGCTGACACACACCATAGCGAGGGTGAGTGAAAGATAGCATAGCTGAAATAAAGAACAGAAATACACTTGAAATTCAGCTCTTAAAATACAGCCCATGTAATATTGAGTCATGGTGAATTACTCATTTCTATTTAGCCTTTATCTGTTGCAACCTGATTAGAGAGAGAAACTACATTCCTTTATTCAGGCATGAGGCCAATATTCATATTAGTCATTTTTGTCCAAAATAAATTCTACAAACTTTGGTCAAAAAGCTTAATCCAATAACGCAAATGTAGGGGCTCTTTAAATAAACCATCCCACGGCAATCCCTGTTTATTTTTTATTTGCATCCTCACACCTTCATTCCCTCTTCCTGTAGCTCTTTTTTTTCCTGTTGCACCAGCCTCATTTGTGTTTACCTCTTTTGCATAAGCATCCATTGCAAAACCCCCATGGATATCAGAGACACTTCGATGACAGAGTTGATGCTTCCTTCCTGAGCTATGCCAGGTTTCTCCATTGGTCCAGGAGCGTGTTCCTGTACGTTAATGCAAGGTCATCCTGAATTCCCTCCTTCTGCTCTTTACCTCCAAGCCCTCAGGGGGGCAGACACTTGGAGGAGAAACCCGTTTGCTTTCTGTGTCAAGAAGCTGGTTGATAGCTTGCTGCTAATTACTTTGGCTACAATAATTCTTAACCCGATTACAGTGATACAAATTAAAGCACTCTTGGCGAGGGGCAGCTAAATCCACATGTCAGACACCAGAGCCTTGGTTTATTTAGGGACATCACATTTCTTCTGATCTTGTCACCCAGTTTTCCATCTTCTTTGGGTAATCCTGAGTAAATCTTCCTGCAGTGGAAATCAGCACCATACACATAGGCCCAGATTATTAGAGAGGCCTTTGAAATTGTCTCATGAGGTCCTCCTGCAGCCCTTTGGGGCAGTCAGGTTCTCCCACACCAAAGGATGAAGAACAACTAGTGATTTCGAGTGTTCCCAATGATGTATCTTGACACAGCTTGATTTTCAGAGATGTTGCCTGCACCCCATCCTTAAAATCATCCTCTGCAATGTGTTTCAGCATCGACCCACCAAAGAACTTGCTTCTGCTAAAAATAGAGGTCTATGTAGTAGTGCATCCTTGGGCTTTAGCTTATGCCTATCATCCAGTTGCCAATTAACAGTGTGTCTGGTGCCTTAGATTTTTGAGAGATTTGAGAGAGTGTTTTTGCTTTCTGCATTTCTTGAAAAATGTGGTCCTGTTTGTGAAATGTTGGTTGGGATGCAGAAAGAAGAGTTACTTCCTTGATAAATTGGTCCCCCATCTAAAAACAAGCAGCATCTTTCTGCATCTGTTTTGTTTGCTGTGGTGAGAACCCTTTGCATTCTGTTTGTGAATGAGACTGTGCTGTCAGGTAGGAAGTTGGACTCTTTCTCATCAGTATAGCTGGGCCAGTGAACCTGAATTTGTCAATTGCTATAGCAATGTGCTGTAAACTATGAAATACTTCTGCTAAAATAATGTTTCCTATAGACTGTGAATCACACACTGATGACTGACTTAGTTCCTTAGTGGGAAGGAAAGTAACAAGGTTAAAGAGAAACCTGGGAATAGACTTAATTCTCTTTTTCTTCTTTTACTCTGGCATTTATCAAGCTAAACTCCCCAGAAGTCAGAACTGAATAAATATTGAGTAAAGACTGAAGGATTTAACAGTTAGTTCACATCACATAATTATTAGCCTCTGTCATGTTCTTATTCGTTTGTAAGACCACTAACATGAACATATTTTACCAGATAACAATATTGCCAGGTATTTTACTTGTCTATTCTGTTGCAGCTTCCTTTCAGAAAACCCTAGCTGTCCTGTATGCAACAACCAAAATGTACATTTTCTTTATAGTAAGGTACCATAATACAATACAGTTGATCTCAGTTTGCTTGTTTGCTTAGCCACGATAAAACCTTCTCTGTTGTACTTTCACATATTTTCTGTGATATTGCACGCTGCGAATTCATGCATAATGTAGGAATATTTTGCAGGATGGTTTGGCATGTCCAGATAGTGCAACATAGCCACACTTGCAGGATTTTCCAGAGATTTTTATGCATTTCTGGGCACCTTTCACGGATAAATCTGCATTCTTAGGTAGAGTGTACTGTATAGCTATAAGGGCATTATATTCATTTGGTGAACCAGGACTTTCAGGTGAAACAAAACTCCTCCCAAAAAAGGCTGAATTTGGAATGAAAGGAAGGTATGCACTGCGTTGCTGAGAGTCTGTGCTTATATCTTGTGCCAGAGTTAGCCTTTTGCAAACTTCATGACTAATTTTCCACTAAGATTTCTGTTTCTAGAGGTTAGGAGTGGAACTGAAAAGCTGAGGTCAGAATCTGTAAACTGTGCCTGAAGAGTTAGATCTGTAAGCCCATACTTAGAAGTATTGAAGGGAAAAAACAAAACCCATCACCATGTCCTGTTTCTCAGTGTAGCTTCTGTGCTCACTGAAACAGAGGTTCAGGCACCTCTGGGAACAGGTCACTCTTGTGTTCATATGTAGACATGGGCTTTAAGCTTCTATTTTTAGATATTTGAAGTATCTGACTCCGAGCCCCATTTGGTCGGCACCAGAGTTCTCAGAATGTCTTCCTATGGGCATTTAGACCCAGCCTTGGGGTGGTCGCTTCCAGCTTTTCCCTCTGTCAGTTCTGCCTGACTCCTGGCTCTGCACTCTCCTGTGATGTACAAATGCTAGCTGTGATGATGCCAGTGATTTCTTGTGACCTTGAAAAAGCCAGCAGGCCCCTGGGCAGACCAGTCTCCCAAAGGAAACTTGTAGGAGGTCAGACATTCTACTCCTGTCTTGCTGAGCTCATCCATCCAACTTCTTTCCTTTTTTTTTTTTTTTTTTTTTTCTCTCCTGTCCCTTTTTGTTTGGTTTGACCTTGGTCACTGATGACAAGGCTGCTTTTCCTGCCAAACCAATCAATAAGCTAAACAGAGAGAAGATGAGTATTTAGAATATGGGAAGCCAAACTCAAACATAGATAGGTTATCAGCCTAGCCCAGAGCAGACTTCTAAGCAAATATTTCATTAACAAATTTTTCATGGCAACTTGCATGTTAAAAAAAAAAAAAAGAAAAAAAAAAAAAAAGGCAACAACAGGAGAGAGAATAGTAAGGGGGATAAAGTGAAAGAACTGGGCTGGAGCCATCAGGCTTAGGCTGTTGCATTGCTGTCTCTGCTTACCAGGACTTTCCACAACACTCTACTGCTCCCCAGAGAAATGGTAAGGGTGGAAACGGTGAAGACCTTGCACAAGTGGGGCTTTGAAATCCTGCCCAGTGCTGCCACACCTTGTGCTTTCCTCTCAGGCAGGGAAAGGCACAGGGTGGGTGTGTACCTGGACCATATGTCTGTGGTGCAGTGACATTCTGGGCACTGTCTGAAGTTTGTTTAATCCTTGGACCTCTGGCAAGGTTTGTATGCATTTTCTGTTAACAAACAGATGCCTGAGCCAGTGGTATCATTAAGTTCCTGGTTAACTTAGGGATCCGTAGAAAATTTATTTGTAATATTGCAAAACCTTGTGAAAACATAACCAAAGATGTCAGTTCAGTGCCTCTCTAACCCTCTCCGTGTGAGACCTAGCTTTTTTTTGATATGTTATTGCTCTCCCTTTAAATCAATAAATACAAATAAATGCGTCTTGTGCAGATTGGGATATTTTACAGCATTCTTAGCATAGATTAACAAACCCTCACTTTCATACATCATGGGAATGAGGAACAGAGGCACAACCATTTTATGTCTTGGCAGCTGTTTTGAAAGGTTGACTGAAGGGCAGGGAAGTTGCTAAATAACTTTTCAAATATTGTAGAGGAGAAAAATATAGGTCACTAACAATAAACTCTCTACATCCTTCTGGCTAAGAAAGAGACTCTGAATCTCCATCCACCTTTTACTAAAATGAGACCAAAATCCAAATCCAACATAAAGCATTACAGCTTTAAGTACTGAAAATATTTATTATTTTTATACCAGTAATCCAATAGCATAATCTCAAGAACACCAGTGCTCCAGGAATGTCTAGAAACACAATGGATTTGCCTTTATTCCTTTATCCAGATGTTTCTATAAAATACTCTGGATACTAGGAATCTGTAGGGGAATTAAAGATTTATTTTTAATACTTGAAAAACTTGAATTTCTAATAACTATGATCCTTTAAAATGTTTTAACTGCAGATGCAACATGTTTTGACTCTTTGATGAGCTTTCCTTATATCTTTTAGCTTGCTTTCCAAATAATGGACAACTATTTCTCACAGACAGCTGTAAGACAGTCACAGCCCATGGACACTTCAGCTGTAAATATGAGAACTGAACTATATGTTGGCTTCAGTTCAGAAGTTTATCCTTATTCAGCAAAACTGATTAGATTTTGTCTTTACTGCACTATGTAGATATACCTGAGCTAGAGAAGGAGTCACCAGCATGCTAAATAATGTGGGGCAAGAGCCACCCCTGCTTATTGTGCACTAACTTTCATTTAGCTATTGCAGGATAGAAGGTCTTTGCATATTATGTCACGATCTGTAATTCTACAATTTTACCTCATTTCTGAAATAAGGTGACACAATTTTTCTTCTTTTTCTTTGTTTTTTTGTATGTTTTTACATATACAGCACTTATCTGCTTTATATTTGACTGGTGAAATAGTAATGTAGCTCCTCAATACACAGTAAACACCAAGACCCTTTTCAGGATCAGAGTAGTAGATGCTGAAACAATGTAATTTTTGTGTTTAATAAAACACTATGGATTTAATGACTTGTTTAATAACAAGACAGGTGCAATAAGCATGCCAGAGTTTAGAGGCAGATATCTCTGAAGCTATTGTGTTCCAAGAAAAGAGGTCAGACACAGATTTTCTGAGGAAATCCAACGTAGATATTTCACTGCGTGTCAACAACCAATTTAATTTCTGAGTTGTCTATCATGTGTCGGTTCCTAAAATTCTTTAATTAAAATAGAGCACTAGCTAGTATTGTATGAAACTGTTCTAAAATATTTCTAGGTTTCTAAATCTGATGATAAAGTTAGAGACATTCTTAATGTAAACTTTGTGAGTCTGGAATTCAAATCTCCACCACAATTTCTTCAGCTTCCTTAGTCTATGAATTTAACGAGTTTGGGCCAATCAGATTCAGTCTCTTTTTAAAGACCATTTAGAAATCAAATAGATATGGAATAGAAATAGGAAATAAATCTGTAGTTGAAAGAGCAATTAATGATCAGAACACACTCAAAGAAATTACGGCTGTCATTTTAAATACTGACTTCTGGCCAAAACCAGGGACTTGCTGCATGAACTGATGACTGAAGTGCTTGGATTTCCTAAAGCACAGATTAGTGGCTCACAGTACTTTCTTCTGGCCTTAAAACCTGTGAATCCATGAGTTAACCAGGTCCTTTGCATTTGGAGAACAATTTAGCGAGGAGTGGATGGGAGGAATTTAAAAAAAGCTTGAGGAAACAATTTTGAAGCCCCAGATTCTGACAGCTGAACATGGGGAATGTAGTACAGTTTTCATGACCCAGTTCCTGCTACCTCACAGTTTTCCTTGATGACCCTGGGAACTCCTGTGTACGTCTGTTCCTCTCTTCTGCAAAAGGTGATAAAAAGCCTACCTTACTAGAAGGCATGTGAATAAACCAGATCAGAGCAAGACAGGGGTTGCCTTTGCTTCAAGTGTTTCCTGAGCTAATTCGGTGACTAGACTGTGTCTGTGGCTTTCTGATCTGAGGGTTTCTGGCCAAGAAATATGCATTGTATACTTACTATGGATGGGAGATGACTTACCTTCATCTGCAACTGCATATATGAACACCATCACACAGGTTTAAGGTTTGAGAGTAAGGTTCTTTGCACAGTCTGGTAATTACTCATCACTCTGGCACATGGAAGTAATGCTTTTAAAGGCAGCCTTCTGTTATGATGCTGTCATATGTCTATGGAATATATCTATAAGGACCAGAGGCAGTGAAGTCAGCAGGGGCATGCTTGGACCTTTGCATTGCCAGCTGGGACACATCAGAAAGAGGAGGGCAGCCAGCAGTAGCAAAAGCTCTCTGCACGAGGACACCAGGCTTCTCACAGTGTTCAAGGTGGAGGCAGCCAAAGGCAGACAACTAAATCTTCTGTCTTTTCTCCCAGCCTACAAGAAGACTGCATGGCAAATGGCCAGCTGATGTGATGAGAGTGCCTCCTGCATTCACTTCACAAGGCTTCTGTTCAAAATGCAATAAATCATCAAATCCAAGTCTGCCCGCAGATCGCAGAGTGAATTGGGAATTCTCCTCATGTAACACCGACTTGATCTCATCCTACACGTACCCCAAAGCAATAGCAAGGGGGAAATGCTGTGAAGCATTTTTTCCTTTGCTAGTGCCCTTAGGGCTCAGTCTGAACTTTGTAAGAGACAAAAAGAATAGCTAGGAAAAATGGTGAATTTCTGCTTACTATAAGGACTGGAGGAACTTACACTGTCATCTTCTGCTTCCTTTTGTGAGGGTGTTTGCAGATGTGACAGTGAGCAGGACTTTTCTAGTTACACTCAAGAAAAAAACACTTTGCATCTCTCTCAACAGCCTCCTCCCCCTTGGCTTGTACCTTGGTCCCAGGAGGCAGCAAGATACCATCTTAGCTGAAGATTATTTTTTTGGTACACTTCTCAGGCTGATAATAAGATACGGATTTTATGTCAGACTCCTGTTTCTGTTACATCTATTTCATTACCCAAACCTACACATTGCTGAAATGTCTGTCCCCACAACTGGCCAGACTGAGGGTGAGGTCTTTTGGGTAGGGACTATGTTCCTTCTTGAATTTAGGTTAAAAAAATGTCATATTTTTCTCTATATATGAGAATTTTTCAAGACATTGACCTCAAAGGGCAGAATTAAGTCTCAGATTTCAAAGTATCAGAAAGTATTTGAAACCTGAAAATTTGTTTTTTTCAGATTTTCCAGTTTTACATAGAATTTCCTGGGCTACAGAAAAGAATAAGACTAGAAAGTAGCAAGAAAATAAGCATAATTCTAAAGATGAAAATACAGTTGATACTGTGCCAATAAGGAAAAAGCTTTGCTGATCTGGAAAACATGTATTTGTGTGACAAACTTTATTTGTTCTGAGCCATGTCACTGAACTCACACTCTCCTCTGAGGCCAGAGTTGGTCTCTGGACCTGGTTGTGAGATGGTGGTGGTGATGATGAAAGATATCTTCAGCCAGGGATGTGGTTTGTATATCTGAGCAGTGTTTATTGAAAGAAAATTGGTATCTAAAAAGAAAAATGGTATATATTAAATTGGATAATAATTTATGAAGGTGAAATCACTTTCAAGATAGCTAGTACATCTATCACACATGAAGCAAGGGCAAGCACTGGGTGCCACTTGTTCATTACTAGGCCATGAATCTTTATGGCACCTCTAACTGCTGGAATTTTTCTGAGGAGAATGAGGAAGAGGAGCTTGACTTACTAAGACACTGAGGCTGAAGTGCTGTGTGTCCATGACTGCTGCCTTGTTCAGTAGTTCCTGATCCACAGGCCAAAGCATCCACCTGTAGTGGGAGCAAGTGGAGGTAATAGGGTAGATTCATAATCATGTGCTTATTTTAGCTTTCTGCCCTGATATCTGGACATCACTGCTGAAAAGTCATTCAGGCCCAAAGACGTTTTAAAATGTTCTTTAAACAGCTTCCCTTTTCAGCTCTTAGACTCAGTGATCTAAAGTACTTCAGCACAGGTAGGAGGACACAGCCTTGGCCCAGAAAACTCTTTTCCACTTTTATGGTGAAAGCAAGTCAACAAGCTGACTAAATTCTTGATACACCTTGATGTGGTTGGCTGGCTTGTGTGTAGCCCACATGGCCACCTCCTCACAGATGTGGGAAGTAGAAAAGGCAGAGAGATGCTTCAGTCTGCTGACCCTCCTCTGGCAGGAGGGGCCCTTGAACCATGAAATGCTTTTGCTTCCAGTTTAATCTGTGTTGATCCTAAGCCTGGTAACAGCATGAAATTGCTTGGCACGTCCAGGGTAACTTATTTACAACGGTGTTGATCATTGTAAGTTTTCCTTTTGGGCTTGCAACGGGTTTTCCAAAATTTTAGTATGAGTTTCAGAAGCCTGTGTGAGGAACTGACCAAAAAGCAATGGAGAGGGTAAGAACCATGATGAGTAACTGAAAATGTGCAGAGCTGAAATTAATATATGCCCAAGGGCTATCCAGTATGCAGGCTTGAAAGAAATACATTCACACTATGATGAACAAGCCCTCCAAGAAAAGTAATCAAAGGTAAGAATGAGGCATATGTGAGGTATTGAACATCAAGTGCAGGGGAAGACCAGAAAGATTACAAAGTGAAGTTCAGAAAGTATTAAAACTGATAAGAAAAGCAAAGGTAGGGAATAAAAAAAAGATTACATTGGGGGTTGTGAGAAATAATGACTTTTTTCAAGTACACAAGCAAAAAGAGATCTGTGAAAGAGACAGAAGGGCCTTTAAGACACAGCAGAGAAAAATTATTGAAAGGAAAGGTAGGCATTGTTTAAAATATTCAATGCATTTCTTGCTCTCATGCTCTGAAAAGAAGGTAGTGGTGGCAGGCACAGGTGTCAGAAACAAGCACAGATTTCTCTAGGGAGGAGAACGAAATACTGAAGGAAATCAAGATCATGCCAGAAAAGGTTGTTAAGAAATTAGAATATCTGAAGTCTTGCAAAATAGCTTGCTCAGATGGGACACAGTCTGATTTCAGTAGAAAGCATCAGGAAAAGTAGCATAACCCCAGGCAGGCTCATTAAGACCCAGTTCATAGAAAAGTGTGTGGCTAAGGAGTTGGCTGATAGGCTATGTATTTCTAGGTGCTGTGAATCAGGAGGACTTTGTGGACTTCATAGGAAGGTTCTGGTGGTGGTCAGCTTTCTGTTGACTGCATCAAAAATATTCATACAAAATATGAAACAAAGAAAAAACCCCACAAGCAAAAACCAACAAAAAACCAGCATATAATGTTGGAGGTTAACTTCATAAAACAATATTTCTGTTCTGGGGATTATGGACTCTAGAAAATGAGACTTCAGTTATTTGGCAGGGTCCTTAGTCCTGCAGCCTTCTGGTGAAGCAGCCTGCAGTTCAACAGCAGATTTGTTTAAATTTATATAAAAGTTTAGCCAGTTAAATATCTAAACGAATAAAGCTATTGGTATTATTTATTTTGATACTAAAATCAATTTAATTGACGCTATTTTGCTGATATTCACTCCCTAGATGGTTTGATGTTGTAACAAAACTGCAGAACTGCATTGCAAGAGTTGCCATGGGGAAGCTGAAGTCTTTGGCAGTTGGGTGGGGGACAGTTGGATCTTTTGGCACCTGGGAAGGCAAAGGAGGCACTTTGGGGTTGTGAAGTAAATGCATTGGCTGTATGTTTCTGCTAAAATGATTAGCAGTGGAATCATTAGTAATGCCAATTGTCAATTTTTATTTCAGCATTAGTTCACTATTTGAGGGGAATAGAGCCATCCACACCTCTCAAAGCTAAAGTTTCAGGCTATCTGCAATGTCAGATAAATATTATTTTATGGTTCATTAGTGTGTTCAAGGTTATCTTCACATGCATAGAATTCAGCAAGATATCATGAAAGTTTTACTTCAGAAACACAGTTGTGCAATAAGGGAAAGATCTGGTATATTCCACAGTTCCAATATCACAGGCTACAGGAACTTCTGCTAGTAGTTCAAAATATATCTTGGGAAGATAGAGAAAATTGCATGTCTATGGTTTTGATTTATTTTAGTAGTCAGAAGAGAATAAAATCATAAATCAAGCTCTGAAGGAAGGAAAAAGACCAAAAGACGTGCTCAGATGCTGTTCAAAAGTGCAAAGAAGAGATAATCTACTGGAATTTTTAAGGAGGCTTACAAAAGACTGGCTGAGAAAAAGTTTGTCTAGAGCTGATCTGATCCTCAAGCAACCTTTTTAATCAGGTATGACACAAAAGGTTGCTTCTTAGGTCAGTAGACAAGTTTGGATATGAGTTACATCAGTGGAAAAGAACTGATGGGGGTATCAGAGTACATTTGCAAATGGAGAGGATTCTGGTCAAAGGGAAGAGGTTAAATAGTGAGATGAAACAAGAAGCTGTGTTAGATTTTATTTTCTTCACTTCATGTATAAATGAGCTGTGATGAAGAAATGTGCAAAAGTGGTCTACTTTCAAATCTAATTGGAGATGATAGGAAAGAGGGATAAGAAAGAAGGAATGGTGCCTGGGACAGAGGACTTTACCAACGTTGTACTAATCAGTAAAGAAGAAAGAAGTGGGATGTTACAGGATTGTTCACAAGCCTCTAAAAATGTTGCATGGAGAAATTCCTTGGGAAATTCAAATGCCACAATAGCCTCTTCTTCCTCCAGATCACTTCCCCAGTGTTATCAAGAATGGTCTCTGAAATCTTGCTGCTGGAGGGAGCAAAGTGGGAGAGGGCTCACAGCAGGCAGGAAGTGATAAGATCTAGTTCTTCATTCTGGAGAAAACCAGAGCATCAGCTGGGTCACTGGCAAGTGCCAGACAGTGGCTTGAATGGTTCTGGTACAGGTATCAGCTCAGAAATATACAAAAATTGATTTGGGTTTGTGTCTCTCAGTCAAATGTCACAGTAAAAATTTAATTTTCAGCTTCTTTGGGTTTCCTCACTTCTAAAATAGGTTTACTGTGTGCTTCAGTCCAGCCTTTAGAGAATACAATAGCAGTTATATGTTGGTAAGCACTCAGTATTTATTGATCATATTACAATAATGCTGCAGATGGGATACATTGTTTTTATATGATTACTGGACAGAATTAAAAATCAAGTTATCTGATACAACATAAATAAATTGAAGCTTCTGATTTTGCTGGCAATTGCGAACAACATGTATCTGTGTCATCCCTATCTTTGGGTCTCAGGAATTCTTCCTCTGGGAGTGCCATCCCCTTAGCAAAACATCATCTGTCACCTCTACATGCTGACAGCTCTGGCTATCGTCTTCAAGACGGGCCTGTAAGAATGCTAAGATAATGTCCCCATGTATTCTGAAGTAGGACAGTGTAGTAATCTGAACTGTGACAGATTCAGTGTCAAATGTTCTGAGCCTGGACAAATTCACTATGTGTTGTGGACCTTGTTGGAGCTCTATGCATGTTGGAAGCATGGCTCACTTCAACTAAGATTTCACCCACAGTGTTTGGAAGTTTGAGCCTTAAGAAATGTCTCCTATGTTTCTTCATGGTGCTTGTTCCCTTTTTTTCTGGGCTGGTACTGGTTTACATAAGTTTACAGCTTGTGTAAACTTGTGGGACTTTACTGAGGTTGATAAAACTATGCTCCTTTACAGCAGCCAAAGACCTGACATGAATTCTTCCTGTAAAAACATTTTTTGGTTTACAACATAGGAAAGTAGCCATATATAAACAGTACCCATCATCATCATGAAAGTACTCACCATACTGAAAGCAGACTCTATGCCAAATTGTAGGGTGACTACATAGGTGTTGTGTGACCAAGTCCTTGTTGATGTTTCAATGTCCACACAGCTGTAGAAGAGCAAACAGGACTCCTTTGGGTCTCCAAGTCAGTGCAGATTCCAGGAAGGTCTGAGCAGCAGAAACCCTGACACTGATGAGGATCTTAACAGCAGAGAGATGGCAGATAGATTTTCAAGTTTTAGTATGTAAGGACAGAGCTGGCAATTAGAAAAATCATCTTTGATTTGCGGACAGGAGGAAAGCTCATATTGAAAGGACACAATGAGAAAAAAATATATAGAATTCTTTTTTATTTACATTACTGCTTTTTAGAAGCTTAGATGCACCTTATTAAGCAGAAGCTAATAAATCTATTTTACTGTCCTAATGTTGTTCAGATACTGGCTGCTTATTCCTAACATTGCTGAGTAATATTTTGACTTCGCTCCAGGGCTAACAAATAGTTGCCTTACAGTGCTGATATGCAGTATCTTGAAATCTGTTATCACTGCTGTTACTGGCTGGTCTGGAAAGAAAGAAAATATATGTCTACTAACTTGTGTGCTAACAGTTGTTATATCTCATATACTTCAGAGGCAGCTGCAAGCAGGTGAAGTATGGTTTGGATGGTGGGGGAAAGGAGCTGTGCACATCTGTCCCATTGCTGCTGGGGTGAAGCACCCTGAAATCACTATAAGGAAGTTACAGTCCTTCCCTAAGGCAGCTCACAGGCTTGACTGGCTCAGAGCTGTAGGAAAACCTGGGGTTTTTGTTTGTATTTTGTTTGGGTTTTTTTTCCACATATTGGCCCAGGCACCCCAAAAATAGAGAAAGTAATCTTTTAGTTCAGCTAATATAAGAGATTTCTTCTTTGAAATTATGTTAAAACTTGCTTTGAATATAAAAATAAAAAAATATAAAGACGGTTAAATAGGTAAAGCAAAAGCTGGGCAAAGCACAAACAAAATAAAACAAAGAATTCATTCACTACTCCCAACCTGTAGGCAGGTGGTCAGCCATACCCGGGAGACCAGGGCTCCATCACGTGTAGCATTTACCTGTGAACACAAACACCATCACTTTGAACATCCCCATCTTTTCTATTCCCCAGTCTCTAGATGCTGCACATGATGCCATATGGTACAGAATATTCCTTTGGGCAGTTGGGGTCAGCTGCCCCAGCTGTGTCCCCTCCAAACTTTTTGTGCTCCCCTCAGCCTGCTCGCTGAGGAGCAGAAAAGGCCTTGACTCCATGTAAGCACTGCTCAGCAATTGTGAAAACATTCCTATGTTACAACACTGTTATCATCACAAATCTGAAACATAGTCCCATACTATGAAGAAAATTATATGTATGCCAGACAAAGCAGGCACACATTTGTTTTTTAAATCTCTTCTTTAAACAAAAAGGAGCTTTTCCATACAGTTCTGAAAATTGCATAAAAAAGAAAAGAAATAAAAAACTAAAACCAAAACCAACTTTACCAAAATGTTCCTTTCTTTTTTCTCATTTGAGACTCTTTAGATTGATGGATACTTTAATAGATTCAAAACTGTATTTCTCAGTGCACAAATTATGTAACCAAAAAAATTCTGTCCACTCCAAAATGACCCGAAGTCAATATAAAATATTATTGTTAACATTAATAATTTCATGATTCTTGACCCGTAAAGGTCTTCAGAATTCTACCAATGAAGTCTTAAATAGTCTTCTGTCATCGTAAATGCTAAGGGAATATATTTTGGTACTGGGATTAAGTATTAGAGCGATACTGGGAAGCTGCTGGTCGGTTTAACATCTGTCTTACAAATAAGCTTCATATGCTCTCTTTCTAAATTCTTCTCATTTAATTTGCAAAACTAATCAAGAAGGAACATTTGCTCTCTTTGGACCAAATCTTGAGGCCTTATTCAGGCAAATGATGACTGAATAATTAGTGATCTCTCCAGCAGAAGGAATATCCGACTGACTGCAGAATATACAGAACAGCTTGAAATGGTTTGGACTGTAGTTATGTTGCCCATTGCTCTGAACAAAAAGGGAACCAACTGGGTGAAAAAATACTCAAAATTAACTTACACTTTGGCTTACTGCCTTTTAATAGGATTCTTGTGAACTACTAATTGAAGAAGCAATTTTTTTTCCCAGGGATGATTATGCAAGTTCTAATATAATAATCTTTTTTCATTAAAAAATCTTCCAAGTGCAAACATGATCACTGTCTTCCCCATGGTATTTTTCAGATCCCCAACACTTGTTGCTGTTCAGGCCAAGGTTTATGTCCTTCTTCCCTGCTGCAAGAGAAGTGCTGAACAGTGAACCTTCTCTCAGGATCAACTTGGACCCATGCTTCCAGAGCTACCAGGTGGTGAGTTCAGAGGGAGAAGGGCCCTGGTTAGTGCATGATAGGGTATGCATAATCTTCTTTTAGCCCTGTATGCCCTCCCTTGTTCCCAGTTTCCCTTTGAATTTTTGATCCTCCGCTTGTTCTGATCTCTCCTGCCCCAAACTACCCCAAGCTGCTGTAAGCAGCTATGTAGTTACTAAACTGAGGTACCTGTGAACCTGTGTTTTTCTTGTGTTTTCTTTGATTTATACTCTGTATGGAATATGGAGGATATGCCTGCCCCTGGCTGTAGCAGACAGACTGATTCAGGAAGCTTCAGAACAAAAAGATGCCAGTGTTCTAAATCCATTAGATAATAAGACAAAAGGCTGAGCAAAGAAAACACATTAGGAAATAGAGGAGAACTGACACCCCTTGCATGAACGTTAAGAAACTGTGAAAAGGAATTAATTTCTCTTTTTCCTGCTTATGCTCTTTTAATTAACCTGCTTCTTGTGTAGCTATTGTCCTTACAAATGTTTTTACTGATGTTCAAGAAACATCTCTGAGTTTCTTCTAGCTTTTATAATTTCACCTTGGCTCTTATTTGTGTCTTTGCACTCTTTCCCCTTTTTTTTTTTTTCCTCCCTCTTGAGCTCCTCCACCGACCTTTCATTGTTTCCCTCCCACTCTGACTAAGCTCCAACCAATACCAGGAAACAAAAGTTTTTTTTCTAAGAATCAGAGCACACTCTGATCACTGACACATATGGATATCTTCCTTTCAGAAGGTTTGCTTGGCCAGGTGAACATCTGTTCCTTAGTGGTCTCATGAATAAACAGCAATAATTCTAGCAGAGTGAGCTTAAGATGACAGCTTAACTACTTTCAGGCAAGAACTTAATCGTTCTTTCTTATCTGACTCCCCCTCCTGGATTTGCACACAGGCACGCACACACGCACACACACACACACACACGTATTTTCTTATCTTAGTATTGGAACTAGTGTGGCTTTTGAATATAAATCTGCCTCTTTCTATTCTGATTCAAATGAAACTTTTGTTAACTGCGTGGTTTTTTTGTTGTTATTGGTTTTTGCATGTCTATTTATTAAGCAAAAAGATTTGATGTGAAAGAGATTTGAAGTGACCTGTACCTCCTCTCCCAGGCAAATTCCTTGTTTTCTGGCTGCATAGTCCCTCCCCAGCCCTCACCAACGTGCTCTTTGTAGTGAGACAGCTCCTTGGTGGTGTTGGAGGGAGCCCTCACCCCATGATCCTCTGCCCTCTGCCTGTAGGGTTCCCACAGCTTCCTTGCTGATATTTTTTGCCTTTGCTGGGCAAAATTATTCAGGCAGTGATTCTGAATGAGTCATGGAGAGAGCTGACAAAGGACTTTCAGGAGGACATGTCTAGGTTTTCTCTGTGCTCATCTTTCCAGTCAGATCAGACCCTCACTTCCCTCACTACAATCTAGGAAGTCCACCTAGCATTAAGAAAATAATCTATGTTTGCTGTTTCACTTGTCACTTCTGCTTGCTGCTGAGAGAAGGCACTGGGTTTGCAATTGGCTGAGGCTGGAGTGGGGAGAGCAGGGTGTCTGATGATGAGTAAGAAGTGGTTATGTGGAAAGCAAAATGCACTTCTGGTGCTATGGCTAGTGCTGCCCTGCATCCCTACATAGTGTTAACCTGAGCAGGCAGCGCATCACTGACCCTTTAGTCAGACCAGGGTTGTCCATGAAGCCAAGGCCCCGACCTTCACCAGGAGGTATGGGGGAGCTCGTGCAGCTTTCTTGGCTTTGCAAATGATGACTGCAAATGGCACAGATTCATTCTTCTGCTGGGAAAGAGGATGAGGTTCAGAAGGCTCCTGTATTTTGTCAGGCATGCTGCTTGGTTTTGTCTTGGCCTGTGTGGAGGAGATGAAGCATTCTGCCTTTCTCCTTCCTGCAAAAATACCTCCCCTCCCTGAGTAAGCCTAAGTTGTGCCTGTGCCTTGCTTCAGTTAAAGTACAAATCCCTTGGATATGTGAAAACTAGTGGGGGAAAGGAGCTATGTTTAATTCTGCAAAAGGGTGTGCAGAAATGAAATGCAGTTAAAAGCTGATGACTTGGGAGCATCCTTTTCTTTTGAAGGCTGCAAGTTGAAACGGGGAGAGCAGACAGGGAACGGCAAGAGAGCACAAGAAGCAGAGCAGGACACAAAGTGAGCAGGATGAGAGAGTTGACAAGTTGTCACTTTTGCTTCCATCGGCTGAGGAGGAAATGCGTGGCCACCCCCTGCACAGCACTCTTGATGTATCTCAAGGCATGACAATATGGCTCTGTTTGTTCTGGTCTGGGGGGAGGGGGCCAGTTTGTTTTCTTAAGACTATTAAGTCCTTCTAAGTACCACTATCGGCATCCTATGATTGAAAGTGACAAACAGAAGCAACCCTATTTAAAAGCTGCCACTTTGAATTAGTGGAAGTATCAGCTTAAGTTTTACAATATTTTACTGCTCCATTTTTTGCACTCTTTTACATAAGGACAGCCAAATAAATGCCCCAGCAACTTGTCTTTGCCAGAATTCCTCCCCATGCTCCCGTCCCATTAGCTGCTGCCTTATGAACGCTGCGCCAAACAGAAAGTGACAGCAGCTGACAGAGCAGCCAGGGCCAAATTATCAAATTTCTGAAGTTGTGCTCATGTAGCCATACACAGGCTCACTCTTTCCCATGAAAAGCAGATAACTGCATACAAAGAGCTGCACATATGTGTGAAGATGTTCTTGCAGGAACACTCTCCCTAGATATGCACAACTGAAGGCTATGTCTAAGAGAGGTTGGTGCCTACAGGTCCCTGGTCTTAGAAGCACAGACTTTTGACCTGTTCAGTCATGTTCCAGAAAGAAAAGAAAAAAAAACAAACTGATTTGCACAATTTAGCTTTATGCTGTGAGTTTAGTGTCTAAGTTATGAGCCCAAACTGCCTGAACAGGCAATAGGAGTTAAAAGGGTCTTCCAAGTGGTGCTGTATCATGTGAGTACTGATGCCAGTTCAGCCCAGGCACCCTGAGCCACTTCTGGGAGTTCATAGTCTGTGAGTACCTTATCTGGCTGCTTACATTTGGTCTGGCCAAGCCCCTGATGGTTTCTTCTCCACCCCAATCGCAGAACTGGCATAGCTGCAGCTCTGTTTTGCCCTGGGGCTCTCCTGCCTGCAAGACATCAGGCTTTAGCAAATGAGATGTAAGTTATGTTGTGCAGAAGAGCAGTGTGGTGACAAAAAGCTTCAGTTGCCACCTCAGATATCCCCTTGGCTTCAGTCACATCTGGGAATCACATTATGAACTTCTGCCTTATCCTACTTAACAGGAAATATCTATTTCTCATAATGTGTGTGCTCCCCTTCCCTTAGGAACCACTGCTAATCCTGTTGTGCAGAAGACTCTCCAGGAGGGCTGTTAGGTGACCTTGGGCAGGAGGACTGAACTTCAGGCTTTGTTGGACTGTGTTTGTGGGGAAGGAGAAGATGCAGAGAGGTGCAGGGAGCTGAAATACTTCTCAGGGAGCCTTCATCTGCTGCAGTGGGTGAAGGTGCAGTGTGAGCCTAAAGCCTGTACACAGAAGCCTTCCTGTCGTTTGAAGGGAGTAAGGCATTTTGGCTTTCAAAACAAAGCTGCATTTGCAATCTTTGATCTTCCTTTTCTATTCTTTGTTTTTCATAAGGGAAGATGCAGGCGAAATAATGCAGACAAAGCAGGTTATTTGTAAGCCAGCTTGAGTACCCATTAAATCTTAAAGGCTGTATTATTTCCACTTTCAATACCAATGCACAAATAGCTTTTCTTTTTTTTTTCCCATGGATCTTCCATATGGCCAGATGAACAGGCTGGCTGCATGGTGAGCAGCAAAAAGAACAGCTGACGTATAGTTTGCAACCACACTGCAACATCTGGGCAGAGTTTGGTCAACTGCATGCCTGACAATAGTTTTTACATTCAGGGAGAGAGATTTATTTTTATGGGATCGTGTAAAGTAGCAGAGAAAATATTAATGTCAACTTTGAAGTGTGCAATACACAGTGTGCTGTAGCAGCAAAGCAGCCAAGTCTGTGTGATGCAATACACAGAGCAATGAAATGAGTTTTATCACTGTCTCTTTCTGTATCTTTCTGTGGGATCTTAAATAATTCTCTCCTGCTTTTTTAGCCCCTCTCTCCCCTCCATTCATGTTTGTTTGCTTGGGTTTTTTTGCTTTCCTAATTAGTCTGTAAACTCTTCCATGAGCAGTTGATTGTCACCACACACACACACACATATTTATGGCCCCCAAATGAATTTATGCCTCACTGGTCAAAGAATACAGTTTTCTCTTTGCTGTTCACCACTACATCACATAGAAAAGATACCTTGGGTCGTTACTTGTGGTGATCAAGAAAAGCAATTGCTAAAGGTCAGTAGCATAGCCCTTCTGGTGTGCCTGCTGCGAGACTATGGGACCTCAAGGAAAGGAGGAGAAATACATGAGTGCAGCCTAGATAGGGTCATGTGTGCATGGATACATGTGTGCTAATACAGAGAACAGAAAGTCCATTGAGCAACCTCTCCCCTTCCATCCAGATGAAGAAAAAGACTGTGGAAAGTGGCAGAGAAAGTGCCCACTGTCTGCCCAAATGCTGCCGCTTCAGCAGAGTTTTGGGAGCAGCAAACAAAGGCTTCCAGTGTATCCAGTATGCAACCTAGGAAGGTGAACTTGCTATTTCCCCTCACTTTTTGCACATATGAGAGAGGGCAGCTGGCATATAGCACTATTTCTGAGGGTCTCTCACAAGGCTTTTTCACCCCTGGTTAGGTGAAGGAGTGCTCCAAAGCACTGCAGATCCCTTTCAAGGTGCAGTTTCACAGCCCCAGCTGAGTCAGCATCCAGCTATGCTGCTTTGCACATGGAGGAAGGCTCCATATGGTGTGTGAATGGCATCCCAGCTCAGCCCCTCCTACCCAGGTGTAGAGCCCATGCCCAGGGAGGGGGGGATACTGCAGAAGAGAGGAGTATGCCAGGGAGACAGCACTCCCCCGTCTGTGCTCCCTGGGCCAGGATCCACAGATCCTGGCTCCCCTCTGCCTCTTCTAGCATTTGGCCCAATGTTTTGTCCTCATTTTGCTTGTTCTGTAGCAACAGTTTCTTAGCAAACACCATTCTCAGAGTGGTGCTGATATTAATTGATGAGGCTGGTACTCAGAGTTGTCTTGGCATGGTAAGGCACTATCTAAGTAGAAAAATAAACAGCCATGTTCACTCCAGTTCCTTTCAGAAAATGGAAAAATAAATTGAAGCCTCCCAGATGGAAATGAACAAAATCATCAGCAGAAAAATATCTTAAAGCTCCTAAGAAAGCTCTGAGAAGGGAGGATGAACAGTCTTAGTTTTGGGGGGATTTTGTTTCCATTAAACAAAGAACTGCTTCTCTGATGTTCTGTGAACAGAGGAGTTTGGGGTTTCAGATAGAGTATAACATTTTAGGAGTTCAATATCCTTTCAGAAAGAAAATCCCTATCTGCTGTGGAAAAAATGGTGATTTGTCTTGCAAACAATTGGTTTTCATTTGAAGAAGCAGCATCAGGAGATTTTGCTTCAAATTCTTATATTTCTTTCATTCCTTTTAACAGGCCTGACATAAAACATTTTGGTTTTAACAAGTCTGTTGTCACTGGCTCTGGCTGCATGAGGGACAATGTTGTTACTGTAATAGAGGGGACATTATATTGGGTTAAGCTTTGACAACAGAAATGACATTTGAGATCTGAATTTTCTTGAGAAGACCTCTACTAGACAGCATTATTTCTAACGCTGAGCAATGTTTTTCAGAGTCTTGCTCTATGAACTATATGAAATTCATGAATTGAGTGTAAAAAATATACTTTATTGCCTTAAATACATCCTAGATGAACTGGTTTTCTAGCATATGACATTAAATATGGGCAATGCAACTTAGATTTAGTAATTAAATGATTAATAAACAGGAGGCAACCAAAACCATAACCTGAAATGCAAAGATTTGAGCTTTCTTTGAGACTTCTTACATTCATTTTCCCCTTTCATATATGAAGTGGAAAAATTGTTTAAAAAGACCTTGAGGACCTGATACGGTAAGCTTTGAAATAATGGACCGAATATTAATTTTAAAGAAACTCAGTAGCAGTTTTATAAGGGTCTTCAAAGCAGAGTTTATAAATATTTCATGATTTAGGTTTATATTACATTTTAATAAATAATAATATAAAAGACCCCTCAGTCTCCCTTTTTTATTCAAGTATATGATTTCTTTAGTTTCAAAAAGGATGACACCAATATTTTCAAGAAACACTCCCTGTTAAGCCAAAGTTCTCCAGTGACTGGAATAAGACTCCATCTCTGAAACATGAGAAGGAGCACCTGATTCATGCCTTGGGAGAAGACAGGACACAACTCCAGGCTGGCACAACTGATTGGTCTTCATAGTTTTTTAGAACAGTCTCTTCATGACTGAAGAAGTGCCAGGCTGAGAAGTAGAAATTGAGACAACAGAATCAATACATTCTCAGAAATCAAGTGATTTCAGTCCAGACTGTGAGATGCCCTATCAGCAAAGACACATGCTGCTGTTTTAAGACCATGGTGTCCAAGAGCCAGTGGAAGTGAGGAAATGTAATGCTCCTATTAATCCTTAGTAAAGAGCATTCTGTATACACTTGTGAGTTAATGAACTGGATTTCAGAGCAGCCCTATGAAGACAAGGTGATAGGGAACTAACAGGTTTCTTTTGCTGCTCTTTCAGAGGAATCAGAATCAAGGTAAAGTGCAAGGTAGTGGATGTTGTACATGCCCTGATAAAAGTTCAGAATAATTTTGCGATTTAAAATGTATAAAATTGGTTAGAGTAAATGTTATGGAAATTTCCCTTTGTTACGTTATTTGAGTGTAATTAAAAGAGAAGTCAAATGCTGATAGCTTAGCAGAGGAAATGTTTTCATACTTATCTAATCTGTGGTTTAAGTAGGGACAGACAAACTCATTTTGCCTAGTTTCAAATCCACTTGAACACTATTCAGCAAAGGCACTTTCGGTTGTATTTTCAAAGCTTGAGATCTTTTCTTTTTCCCACAATGGTATCACTGCTGATATTCCTTCGGTGAGAAACTTTGTATGGTTTTACAAATGAGGAGCAGGAGCATCTGAGTCTAAAAGCTCTCAGAAAATCTGAATTATAACTCTCGTTCGTTCTTTTCATACCTGAGCCTGTCCTTTCCTCTCCTTAAAGTGACTGGCACACAGGTTGTTAGGGAGTTGTCTACCCAGTACAGAAAGTGCATGGAGTGAGAGGAATATAGGGTGCTCCTGGAGCCTCCATACGGTCTGTGTCTAACCAATTTTTTTTTTGATAAATCTGTGTTCTGCTTGGCTTTCTTGCTACCCCTTTGTTTTTTTTATTCAAGATGAAGTTAAGACAGTTGGAAGTCTGAGAAGCTGCAGGATTTTGAGATATGGAGAGGGAAACACAAAACCTTCCCTTGAAGGCTTGCCCTGTTGGGCTGAAAGGGGACTTCAGCATGCTAACCTTCTCTATTTCAATTGACTTTAATAGATAGTGTGCAGCATTTAGTAATAAAACCATGAAAGCACTGATTAGCACTAACATCTATTAAGAATGTCCTCATGAGTATGGATGTTCATTGTATGTGTGCAGGACCAGGCACACAGGCAGGACTATTGTACCAGCTCCATTGCATGCACAAACTGGGGACCAGAGTGGGTTCTGTCTTCAAAACAAAGGGAAGAGATTCAATAAGAGACATGATCTACTTATTATTATAAGGTGGAAGAAGGACAATAATAGATTCAAAATATGGATTGCTTCATATCACTTTGCGGTTTTAAAGAACTTGTATACATCTTGGTTTTATTGCCATCTTTTAGTCCTCTTTATGCATATGTACCAAGATGAAGTACAATTGCAGTGAAAGGAAAAGGGAAAATAACTCTCTTCAGCCCTTTTAGGGATGTCCAAAGACTGTTCTGTCCCATTTCATATTTGCAAAGTGATCCGTAGCTCATACTGATGCAAGTACATTCCTTTGATGCTGGGAGCAGACAGACAAAAGTGAACACTGCTTTCTGGTAGTTTGTCCTTCCTAGCTCAGACAAGAGAGGAAACTAGAGTGAAAGAAGGCAAATCAGAAGACTAAGATCTGAAAAACTCTTGCAAGGCTGCACAGTGAGACCAGATGACTGTATGAACTGTCTCTCCATACACGTGAGCACATGGATCATGAAATAAGATTCATGCTGATCATCATTCTGTAATGTCTACCATGTCACATGGAGACTGTGACCAAGCTTTAAGGATCAAATAGAAGCCTTTTTTCAGAATGGTGATTAACATGCAAGCCTTGCTCAGTCCTGCTCCTCCTACACATAGCTTTGGAAATCTATTATAATTTATCCAAAAAAATGAATTGTCTGCTGATGACCCATGTGAGCTCTAAGTCAGGAATGCTAAAGAGATCAGAATGGACAATTTTCTGTGGGAAGTGCTCTGTGCAATCTCTGTCATCCAAACCAAAACTGGAAAACTTTTTGGCTGTTTTCTCACACCTTCTGTCACAACTTTTTTTTATATTCCTACTGAATTGTTTTCTCAGAAGTCTAAGGCAGCTATAGTTACTTCTACCACTCTTTCATTTCATCCTCTGTTCACATTCTTTCACTCACATAAAGCAACTACTTCAGATCTAATCCGAAGTAAAATAGAAATTAACTACTAGTACTGAGAAGTATCTTGGCATTCTTGGTCCTGGGAAAGTGCTTTGCAGCCCCTTGTTCCTGACTGAGACAGAAATGAGGCAAGAAATAAGAAACAATGATGAGAATATGAAGGATTTAATTAATTGTTTACCCAGTATTCAGTTCTCACAAACATTTTCTCATTTGGTGGTATTTTTGTGACCTATTACTTGAGTTTGTATTGCTGCTGTGTATTACTCTCTGAAGTAACACAGTCCCTCTACTCCTGGTATCATATTATTAGCCAATGTGTCTTTCCATCCCTGTAATGGTTGCCTTGAAAGGATAACAGTATTGCTGGCTGTCTCAAAAAGCAGATGACCAACTGAAGTTGTAAGGTATTGTCTTCATCCAGAAACTTAAAACTGACACTTTTAGAAGTCATATTTTAAAACCTCAAGTTCTTAGAAGTCTTTTAAAAAATGTATTGGGCTCTAAGAGTGATGTGTGAGTTACTGGCTTCATTGGCTCTACGTGAGTTCTCATAAAATGCTGAGTGGATACCTCAGCTCCTATCCATAGCTATTGTGTTGAATTTAAATACAAACAGATATTCTGTAAGTTGCATCTCTGCTTCATCTATTCCAAAATGCAGGCTAGGAGTCTGATGTGACCAGGGAATTCCAGAGTCATTCTCCTTTCTTCCTGTGGCCAAGTGAATACCAAAATCTTCCATATGTAGTGAAACAGCTTTAACAGAGGATTCCCAGTGTCCTGCTTTATGGGCCACTGGTTAGCACTAATTTCTGGAAACTAGAATATATAAGTTCAAGTCACAGTAAGCAGATGGAGGATATGAGGTCCCATCTTTCATACACCAAACTGATCCCTCTACTTAGGTGTTTATTTCTCCTCATGACTCTAGATATTGGAGTGGAAAAAAATCCTTGAGTCACTGAAATTTTCAGTACTGAAATGATTTTCAAAATCAGGACAAGAATCTCCTTCCTGAGAATGTAAAGCCTGGAGCAAACCTAAAAACCTCTGAATGAGGGAAAAACAGGTTAACAGGGAAAGTGGATGCATAATGCTGGAATGGAAGTTTTCAGCTCAATTTAGCATTCCCTCCAGGGTTTACAGAGACTAGTCATTTGAGATCTCTGGCACCCACATGAGATATATGTTTTTTTCTTTACACGTGGAAATGAAGTATGACACAATATTCTACAATGGAGTATTTAAATAATGCAGAACTAAGTGTGCAACTACCTGTGTTTAATTATATATGTCGATGCACAGAAAAAAGTTGGTAGCTGAACTAAGGTTGCTACACTACATATTCTACCAAAGCAAAGCAGAAAAAGCAATTAAATTGTTCATCAGCCTAATCTGTCCATCAGCTCTTCCCAACTTCAGCTACCTTCTTTTCATCACCCACAGCCCACATATTTCTATCTTTTCCCTGAGCAGTCAATCCTAATAACATTCATCATTTAGAGGTGCGCTATAGGGTGAATGTCACTGCACTGGGGTTATTTCCCTGGATTACATGAAGCTCAGTTGTGTCTCCAGCTTTAAAGGGAAAGTGAGATAGAATAACAACTCAGAATGACAAAAGGTAAGCTTTTCTGTGACTTGCAGGAAAGCCTTAGGGTATGGAAAAGTAGAAGTGAGGAAATGTAATGCTCCTATTAATCTCTAGTAAAGAGCATTCTGTATACACTTGTGAGTTAATGAACTGGATTTCTGGCAGCCAGAATTTTGCACCTTGAGTGTGAAAACAGTAGGCTGGGAGACCATAGAATCTTGCAGTGTCATTAAGATGCCAGTGCCACATTTAAGGTGTTGGTATCATTGTTCTAATGTGTCAGAAATGAGGGCAATTCCAGGAGAAGTGCACTAAGAAGCAAGGTTGTTCGATGTTCACATGAGGGCAGGGCAGCCATGGGTTGTCCCCAGTTATCAGAAGGCCCTGCTTCATTCTGTGAGGGCTGAGACTGAGCCAAACAAGTATTCAGACTACTAGAGCTGGCTCAGTTTCTGGCATGCTCAGCCTTTGAGGAAGTGGGTGAACTGCAGCCATAGAAAAGAATCAGTTCCCAGATCTCTTGTTCACTTTTGCTTTGCCGGTGAGTCATGTAAGAGCCCCGGGCACAACTTGTTACAGCACATCTCCCTGGGGTTTTCCTTCTGTGTCCATTACCACAGCCCATATCTGAGTCTGGAGACAAAGGTTGAAAGTGCTCCCTCCCTCCCAATTACATTGAGCTTCAACAGGCATTTAAACACAGGAGAAATTCAATTGCTTAAACCCAGTCTTATTCTGCTATTTGGGACATCCATGTTTATCTGAGGTATTTCCTTAGGGTCAGCTGGCATGATAATGAACCTATGAGAGACCCATATGCAGAGCATATTTTGGAGCAGAAATGACCATTAAGTGGAATACCTTATATCATCTCCCATGGCATGAGCTGCCTACATTAGGCAGAACAATTGAGCCCCTGATGATAGTCTCTGTAGAAAATGCAGTATGGGCCTAAGAAGAGCAGAGGAAAAATATTCTAACTGGCTGTAAGTCTTTTGGGATTTTTGTATATTTTGACTGAAGAAGTACAAGGCATCAAAGCTAGAAAGATTAGATATAGACATGGGTGATTTTCTGTGAGTGACATACATGGTGAATGGGTGTTATCCTTGTTATAACATCTCTAATAATCTTGGTTGTGACTGAGGTTTTGTTCTTATCTGGGTTTTTGGTTTGTCCTATTTGTATTTTGTTCCAAGAGTTCCCTTACTGCTTGAATGTCACCATCTGCAGGCATGTAGTGAGCTTTGTCAGTCAAATTATATGACTGCTCAGGAACTAACTCATAGAATCATAGAATAGTTGAGATTGGAAGGGATCTTAAAGATTAGCTATTTCCAACCCCCTGTCCCTCCAAGCAGGTTGCTCAAAGGTTCATTCAACCTGGCCTTGAGCACTGCCAGGGAGTGGGCATCCATAGCTTCTCTGGCCAACCTGTGCCAGTGTCTTACTATGCTCATCCTAAGGAATTTATTCCTAATACCTAACTTAAATCTACACTCTTACATTTCCTGAAGAAACTGAAATTAAATCAGACTTTTCTCAGGTAGAAATTTTGTGGAAAAAATTAGAAGATGTTGGTCTTTAATTTGAGAACACAAATTTGGAAAAAAAAAGTTTTATTTCTAGGTATCAGTGAGAAGGAGGAAATGGTAATTTGTTTGAATTCAGTCTAAATCAATGCCAGCTATCAGAGCATTCTAAGAAATAAGTGGAAAATATCAGTTTGGTTCTCACTGCACATGTGTCAATGTATCTCATGGCATTCACCACATCAGAGGAAGGGGCAAGAGCTGGAATGGAAAGAGGCAGGCTTGCATGTTGGCTGGTTAAAACTTCCACTAGACCTCATTCAAAAGTGAAGTCATATGGAACCATGAAGTCTCCAGCCATAACCCACCATTCTTATGGGGGTCTGGTGAACCAGCTCAGAAAAATTAATTTCCTGTTACTTTTCAGACAGATCAGTTTCCTTGCCCAGTTCCAGGTGTAAGTGGGTCTTCCAGCAGAGAGAACTGCAAAGACAGGCAGCCCAAGTCAGGGTGCCTTAAACTGGACATAAGGGCTGCTAAAGGCACAAGTGACAAGAGTGAAATGTGCAAAGTGCATGTGTAGGAGCAACTTTGTAGGTCAAAAGAGAACCTCAATTTATATAAATGTCAATCTAGCACCTTTTACTAAAACATTCACTTAAAATATGTGTTTGTCATGCTAGAATGTGCTAATGGCTGCAATTGGGTTGTCTTTCACCTGCAAGCAGCTGCTAACAACACTAAAGCAAATGATCTTGCTAGCTACATATCATTGGTGTTACATAGAAGAAAAGGCTTCCTTATGAAGAAATATAGATGAAGATAATAAAAACTTCACATAAAGAGTTAAACTTTAGGGAAATTCGATCAATGAATCCATTCAAGAAAAGCTTTTTCTCATTGCAAATGTAAAGACCTGGGTGCTGAGCAGATGATGGGAGTGCAGTTGGAGGTAGGATAAGTAGGGTGAGATGGCCTTGGAAGGAAGTCAAGTGAGAGAAGAACCTTTGGCCAAAGCCCTTGCTGAGAGGCAGGCTTGAATTATTGAATGGGGAAGTTGTTTTTTCTCATAGCTTCCTTCAGAGAAATGAGTTTCTGTGTATACGTTGTAAATAAACTAGGTAACAACAAAGAAACATCTTCCTTATCTGCTCAGCTTGTATTCCCTGACACTTTAGATGAATTAGAAGGGTTACAGGTACACCATTTAAGGTCAGGCTTCAAGAGGAAGTAAGATGAGATATAGAATTGCTGCACACAAAATTGGGTATTACAATATCCTCCTTTTTTCCAACACAACTGCAAAGTCCTCTTACCATAATGATGGAATTTGGCAATGATTAGCTGATCGTACATTTAATCAGTTTTGGCATTTTGAGAAAAAATAAATAGAAAAAAAAATAATAAAGAGATGTGATACTCAAGGTTTGAAAAACAATCAGCTCATGTGCAGTAAATATCTTCTATCGAAATGTCACAGGGATTTTTCACAGAGCAGTAAAATATTTGTATGCAGCAGTCAGGCTGACACATAAGAATTTTGCAATGATTACACATCAAACCCATGAGGGTTTGATGTGAGCTTCATTGCCTCTGTAGGTTTTATTAATCTGATGTCATCAGTTGTAGGGAAAACACTAGACTGCAGTGTGATTTAGTGGCATGTGAAAGAAGATGGATTGCATTTTCATAGATTTTTGTTTTAAAAACATAGATGCCTTCGTGCTGTTCAGGAACTGAAGTCACTCATTGTGGTGCCTGATTGATTTCAGCAGAGCTGTACCCATAAAGTAGAGGGCTTTATCACACCCTTTAAGAGAAATAGATCCAAGAACCAGAACGCCTGTGCACAACTTTCAGCCAGCCTGATTTCCCTGTTGAGCAGTCTGGGGTTGAGTTAGTGGAACAAGGGCAGTTTGCATCCAAGCAATAGCTATTAGGAGAGCTCCAGACCAAAAAACTCTGTAAGCCAGACAACAGTGGTAGCTTCTCCTGATTTGAAATACATTGTGGGAGGATTGCCATCACATTGGCTGGATATTAGTATTGTTATTACTATTGTATTTTCTTGCACCAATGTGTAACGAGTACTAGGTCCAGAGAGGTCCAGGTCCAGCTGTGCAAGGCTCTATACCCAGGACAAGAACTTACAATCAAAGGGTAAAAAAGGGAGCTAGGCAAAGATTTGAGGAAGGTGTCAAAAGACAATGGATATGTATCAGTGTGTCAGAGAGGGATGGGGGAGAACACATCTCTGTTTCTGCAGCCCACCCTGTGCTGTGCTGCCTGGGAGAGGGAAAAGGAGGCTCTGTAATTCATTGCAGCACCTTCTTCAGGAGCTGTAGCACTTGGCTCTGCACCACTCCCCATAAATGCAGTTTATTAACAACCAGGGGTGTTTCATGGTATTTTTGGGTTCTGGCTCCTTTGTTATTTCATAATATGGTGTGTGACTTGTCTGTGACTTGATGGCAATCATCCTCGTCTTGCCCTGGCTTCAGAAACAAAAAGCTAAAAAAGATTTTTTTTTCAGATGATGTCTGTTTCCAACCTGTGGACTGAAAAAGACAGAACAATGCTCTGTATGTGTGTGTGTTCATGCACATGTGCATGTACATGCACTGCCAGTTAGCTGTGGCACTAAGAAACTGGAGAGTGAAATTAGGAAGACAGGTTGATGTGCTGGGGAAGATCAATGAATATGAGAGGTTCACTGATGACAGATGGCTGGTTTCATACTCCGAAGGAGCGACAGAGGAGGAGGAGAACCAGCTGTGAGTGAGTTGCAGGATGAGTGCATTGGAAGCACAGCCTTGTGCAGGAGAAGCTGCCCTGTTCCAGCAGAAGCAGGAGGATATAAAGGGCAGCGACTGGGTAGCTAAGAAGAGGTAGCAAAGGAGGGAAGAAGTATGATAAAGAGAGGGGGGCTTGTGCCAGCACCCAATACATTGCCCAGAGTTTTAACAATTCAGAAGACAGAATCTCATGAAATGATGAAATGAGCATGGGGAAATCTGCAGCAAAATTAAATCTGAGAAGTGTTGATGGGAGAGTTGATGTTGCAGATAGTCACTGCTGTTTAAAACACCAAATCCTCGCACAAATGCACGAGTCAAACACTTCCAGAAGGGGCAAGGGATTTTTAGTCAGTGGGCTATGGCAGATAAATGGCTTTTAAAAGAGACTAGCATAATGGATGGTGATTTTTATAAGTGATGTAGAGGGAAGACAGATATTGTAAAAATAAAGCCTTATACCCCTTAGCTAGCCAGTGGAAGAAGAAAGCAGCATAATGGTGTTTTCTAGTATGTAAGTGGTTCATTTTATCACAGATAAATTAATAGATCTGGGGGAGGTCATGTGAGAGGTTTGGGGAATTATAAACAACAAAACAGAGAAAGAAAAGCAGCAAAGGAGAGATGGCCTGTATTATTCCCAACCCTATGGGAGCAAACAGATTGTCCACTAATAAGGAAATGATCTAGCCATTTTTTTAGATTAGTGGTGTGGGAGGAGAAGAATTTAAAGGAGGGAATGAATGGGTCTCTCAGTAATGTACCTGCTGGTTGTCGTTGTAGGAGATAATGAGAATGTAAAGCAAAGGTGGGAGGAGTAAATTCCTGTACAAATGCTGTGAGCATATTAATAAGGTCACCAATTGGAAACATGCAATTCCAAGGCTAAGTGTGATATTTCTGGAATGTGTGAGCTAGAAGGAACTGAAAACAGAGTAGGGAGATGCAAAGTTTATTAAAGGGAACAGATTGTCTTCTTCAGTCACAGCAGAGGCAGCAGTATATATACATATCCAGAACAGGAAACACTACAAATGTTTTGCCTGTCAGAGAAGAAGCTGTTTGGGCAGAAGCTGAGGAAGGACAATGAATGCAGTCGTGTTGTTCTTCGATGTTGCTAAAGACCCCTAGGGCAGGCAAAATAAGTAGGTTGGGAAATGTTTTTACAGATAAGATAAGTCTGTAAAACAGCTAGAACATTGATCACGAGGGATTTTAATTACTCAGCTATTGATTGGGAGAGCCACGATGCAGAAGTGAAGGAATGGGTTTCCAGAAGTAATGCAAGATTGCCATCTCACACAGCTAGCTGAACAGCCAAGCTTGCATAGTCTGAAGCTATTCAGGTCCTAATTCTAGGAAATGTGCCAAGTCTGATCAATTAAGTTGAAGTTGGGGAGTAGTTAGGATCCAGTGACACCAACTATCGTTAGAAAGGAAATGCTCAAGAGGCAACACAAACACTCCTGACACAAGAAGAAAGGAGTTAAGCAAATGAAAGTTGTTCTAATTTGACTGGAATATTGTAATGTGTTGGAAATGTGATAGGGGATATTTCTTGAAAGAAGCCATAAAGAAGGAAGGGAAGGGAGTGGAGCAGTAACTGAAATTCATCCTAGTTCAGCACAGAGAGGGAATACAGCAGCAGAGGCTAATAGTGGCAATGATCCTTGGCTAATAGAGAGTTCATCAGGGGTCATGAACACCTGCATATTTTAGAGACGGTCTGGCACTGCCCTAAATTATGTGGCTGTCTCTGGCTGTTCCTGGCAGCTATAATAATACCTTTATACCTGGTCCCTCTCAGGTATATCAATTGATGCTCCAAAGCTTCTAAAACATAGCTTTCTCTTTCCTATTGCATGAATAGTCTGAAGAAATAAGTGTCTCTGTGGCAAAAATGGAAACATGAAAGAAAACTAAATCTTGTTCCAAAATGTAAGAATGAAAGATGATTTAATTGGGTTAGGCAATTACAGCATTAAAAGAACAGTTGCTCCTTCTCTTTCAGCAGCAGTACATGAGGAAAAAATGCCTGACTTGATAAGTAATAAAACCCATTAAATATCACAGGTGATACAACAGGCACCGAAGATATTAAACTTTTTGTCAGTTAAAAGAAATCATTTGACAGTACTTGATTGTTCCCATCACAATCTAGGCCATGAACTTGTCTAGTGGAGCATGGATAGTAATATAAAAAGAACCACAACATAAGACTACAGTGTGAGCATATGGACTGGTGTAGACTTTGACTTTGGATTAGAGCAGGAAAAGAAATCGGGGAAACAGATCAGGACATGTCATTGTCAAGAAAATTCTGTATTTGAAAGTGGCCTGCATGCAACAGAGAAGGACTGATGATGCTGGAGGGCTGCAGCAGCAAACACCTGGAAAAGGCAGCCACTGGCCCAGACAGGTGACCATACCTGTGATGATGGAATGAGCTTATCTACCTTTCCTTTGCAAATTTTCATTTTGTAGAATTGACTGAGTCGTCAGTGGGGTGGTTGTTTCTCAGCTGCAAGGTGTGCAAAGTGGATCTCTCCATCTGATTCACTCCTTCTGGCTCCACTTATAGCTGATAGAGAGCAACAGTCATACTTAGGATTAAACAACATCTGCTAAAAATTCCTGCTTTTCTCCATCAGCCATAAGACAGTATGGATGGTGAGCTCAGATGTAAAAGCCTGCATTGAAGGCATCTATAAGGGGCCAGATGAAACTTACACTCAGCCTGCAATGTCAGGGCAACTGTTTATGTTGCAGGATGCCAAGTCCCTGATTATGTTAGGCAAAGCAGGGACTCAGGCTGGTGTCTCCTACCTCCTTTCATTATTGCTTTATCCACTGGACTTCTGGCGGTCTGGGGTAGGGTTGTGCCTTTGCACTCTGTTTCAATACCTGTCAATAAATAGGATCAGTGTTGATGAAAGGCATTGCTCTGACTAGATCATTCAGTTGAGTGATTCCTGGTGAATTCTGGTAAGAAACCATTTTCTTGCAAATTTGTCCTCTTTTGTTGCCCATTGTTCAATATGAAAGAAGATGTAGCAAAAGAGAGAGTGTCTTAAGGCATACATATGGATGAACATACAATATAAAATTGTCCATTGCTTTCTAATCAAGTACTGGCAAGACTGTGCAATAGTTCTTTAAAATGTATCAGTAGCTAAAGGTGCACCTTGGTGTATGCAGATAAAACCCTATTTGTGTTAGTGTTTGTTCCTAACGCAGCTGTAATTGGAAGTAAGTCAAAGACCATTTCCCAGATTCTCAAGAAACATCAGAATAAGAGAATTAGAAAACACAGCATGGAAAGTTTGTTCAAACATAAGTAATATTAGCTTGAGCAGCTGCCCTTTTCTGTGGGTATTGAAAAACACATCACTAATGTTGTCAGAGGAGTTATATTTAGGATACTCCCTCACTCTTTGGAATACGTGTTTAGTTCTCATTAGGCTTGAGTAGCATGGGTGGTTACAAAGACTAGCATCTGCAAATTTGGCATGAATACTATGAAAATGGCCTTTCTTCTGGTGTATTAGGCACTGTAGTTCTAGTACACTAACAGAATCCTACATCTGATTATTAGGGAGTAGCTCAACCCATGTATTTCCATGTGTCTCTATTTGTGTGCCAAATTCTACCTACTCTTTCCACTTATATGAAGAGATGAGGAGGTAGGGAAGGATTAACAAAGAGGAAACATAAGGCAGAGACCAAATCTGAAATCAAAAGAGAAAGGTTATACTGGTAGTCCTAAAAACAGAGTTAATTGTATTAGACCTAAAAAATTGTCCCAAGGCAGTACGCTCAGATTATGGGAGCCTAACAGACAGTTTTCACCATTGGAACCTGTATTTCCAGATCTTCAGTCTTTATAATAATTTCCATTGTTCCTGATCTAATTTTCTGTGGGTTGAGTACTAAAAGTCCATGGTCAGCTTGAGTTCAGATAAAAACTGTATTTTGGTGTTAACACTGATAGAGTATTTTAGAAGGAAGCAAAGATGGAGAGGTCAGTCATTTAGCTCCAAAAGGAAAAAATAAGTGAGGAAGATCTTTTTCCTCCAGGGCCAATGATTAATGAGTAAATATATTACAAATATTTAAGAAACGCTGCCTATGAGATATTAAAAATACATTCTGAACTTGACTATAAAAAATGGGACAGTAAAAAAAAAAAAGACAAGGCAAGAATAGGTAAAAAAATGCTATTAGATTGCAGAGGAGGTTAACAAGAATAATAAGAAAATATTGAAGTATGTAAGGACCAAGGGGTCAGTGAAGGTAATGCAGTGAACATAATTTATAGACAGCATGAGTAGATGTTGCCAGAAACATGAATGGATTCACTACTTCAGCATGCTTGTGGAAGAGGATGGGCAACAGATCCAAAGGTAGAAAATAATTTCCTGGGGTTGTGCTGGGGAAAAGGGGCAGGAAAAAAATGGAAAAGAAATTGGGAAAGCTCCCCCCCAAAAATGAGTATGATGCCTAAGAGTCATACACAACCCCAGTAATTAACTTACCAGGAAGCGTAAACCAAACAAAAACGGGAAAACTTCCATGGAAGCAAGGCAGAAAGTTGAGGCTTTCAATAGAGTAGGGTGCATGGGAGGAGCAGAGTGGCTGTCAGTGACAGAATTTCTGTTTTGTTTATCTTTTATTGGAAACACTGTAGTGCTCTTCTGCATCTTGCACCTTTAGGCTGATCTTCCTAGCAAGGGCCAGCCAACTGGAACAGATCAGCCACCCTGTCCTGCATCCTGGTGCCTCCACCTCAGCTCTTACCACTCCGTGTGGGGAAACACTACAGGGACACACCAGGGAGAGGTTTGTGTGTCAGCACCACATCCTCACATCTGCCCGGGGGATATGTTCCACCTGAGTGAAGAGAAAATAGAGGCAACAATCTTTAGACATGATGATGATGGTGACGGTGATGGTGATGATGATGACCTCCTCAAGGAAAAAGACCTATTGTGCACTAATTACTTGAGTCAGGGATGTTGACTTTTTTATTGGAGAAACCAGTTCCAGGTCTCCCCAGGCATGTTTCTGTGAGGAGGGCAAAGGAAAGCTGGAGGAAACAGGTTAGTGATAGAACAAACGAGAGAAGATAAGCAGGCAAAGTGTAATGGTCATGGTGCTTGTACCCACTGATTCAGAAGCAAGGTGTAAATCAAAATTACAAACTTATTTACAAGTACGAGCTTTGGCTTCTTTGCTTACTCTATTATCTTCATTATTTGCTCACTCTACCTGTTTTTCACACACAGATTGTTTCCTGGGGGCAAAGGCTGTCTCCTTTGTCATCCAGACCTAGAGTGTCACACAGACCCCAATCCATAAATTTTTAGATGCTTCCTTCGCCTGAGTATTAACTGCAAAAGAAGCAGCTAAGCCTGAGTTTCTGCTCTGGATCTATACATCTGCAGTATAGGCAGAAGGCTTCAAAACTACAATTCCCACCAGATGTTTGGTGTGACAGCTGCCAGGAGGTGAGAGGTGCGGGCGTGCGGGGCTGATGGTGTTCCCCAATCCAGGGAGCAGAACTTGCCCAGCCTCGCTGGCACCGATCCAGCGATCCAGTGTCTGTTTGCTGAAAGATTTGGGGCAAGAGGTGTTTTAAGAAATAATCTGAAGTCCAAGGGTTCTTCTTGTGCAAACCCTCAGCAGCTGGCAGCAGGGAGGAAATGACTGACATTGTGTTTGTTTTTTTCCCTGTGGTACTTGTGTGTGCAGCCTTTGGGAGGGGGAAAGGGAGATTTTCTCAAGCTGAGTCTGCAAACAGACCCGGCTGATTGCTTTCCTTTCACTGCTAGCAGGTTGGAGATGGAAAAAAAGGTTCACCCCAGCCAGCTCTGCTTCACACAGGGAGAGGGGCACATTTCTTTCCCCAGTGAAACAACTTTGGGGAGGAATGTAGAGTAAGATGTGTGCTGACTAATGCTCCAGGTGCTTACCACATCTCCTGCAGGGTTAATGAAGTGGGACAAACTCCTTTCAGAGCCGAGCCTCACCTGCTGTGGTAAGCCACCAGTCAGGTATAGGGAATACAGACCTTGTTCAACCTGGGTTTCTGCAGGTGACACCGGGTCAAAACTGGCGTAACAAAAACCTTGCTGCTTAATTTCAGTCCCTCCTTAGAGCTGGAGTAGGTGGCCACTCTCCCCATTTTACCTCCCTTTGTGTCTCTGTAGGAGTTTACTACCACTAATCCTACAGGGAGAGGAGAAGAAGAAAGGAGGGAGATGAAGAGAGCCTCCACTCTGGATTCTTTAGCAGCAGAGTTGTCCTCCGGATAGGGAAAGGCTCCAGGTACAGATTGAAAGAGATATTTACTATGAAAGTGTAGCATGACCAAAATCGTAAAACCATAGCTAAGCCAGTGATGTGCAAGTGGGACTGGGAGAGGGGTACTGGGAGCTAGAACAAGAGCTCGACAGAGACACAGGAAGATTTGCCTTTGACTTGCAAGGTAGGTGACGAGGCTCCAAAGACAAGTTTTAGCTATGCATTTCTAAGGAGAGCAGAGAGATACTGTGAGGTTGTCTGAGAACTGTATTGAATGCAGTGATAACAAGAAATTAACACTGGATTCTGGAGTTTTTTATTTATTTACTAAAAAAAAAAAAACCCACCCAAAATTTATGCCATTCAAGGAACAACTGAACACAAAAGGGAAATTCTGATGAACACACCAGGGGCCCTGCAGCAAGGATTTTTTACTAAGTAAGCCCTTGCTATGAACTGGTGTCCACTAAAGCAAAGTCCTTGTGGGAGAAGACAGAGAGAGAAGCTGGAATGCACTCAGACAAGCAGAAGTCAGATGTTTCTGTTGATGGGAATATTTTCTCCTCAATGTTTGGGGTATTCGGGGCAGTTTGCTGTTGTTCTTGCTGCAAATGTAACAAAAGTTGAAAAAATTGGAAGGCGAGGGTTTCTCTTGCAGAGGCCACCTGGTCTTGAATGAGGCCACTTTTCTTCACTGAGGCACCAAACCAAAGAAAACAAACTTTTGGTATGTTTATACTGTTTCTATTCCCTCTTCTGTTGTTACTGTATAATTATTTTCAAATGTTTTGTTGTTGTTGTTGTTTTTAACCCTAAACACTTTGAGGATTATTTTGTTTGGAAAATACATAAGCGCTATTAATTGAGTTGCTCTGTAAAACCTTTAGTTCAAAGAGCTTTTAGGAAAATAAAAGGATATGGAAGTAATTTAAGACTATGCCAATGAAGAGTGTTACCCTACCTGCTTTCAGAGAGGGCATGGAAGGAAAATCTATTTAGCAAGAACTGGTGGATTATTAAGTGGTTTTATCTCCACTTGACATCTCTCTGTAAATAAGTCAAGGTTTGTTGCAACCTTGTGCAAGTGCTGGCAAAATTTAAAACCTTAAACAGTGACCTGCTTTGAAGAAAGCTTATCTTCCTAATGGGAATAAATTGTGCCCATTATTTATATATGTGGTAAAGCTCTATTAAAACACAGGGGTGGTGGCTTTAATTTCTCTCCTTAAATAGGTGTATTGTTTAAGATCAGATTTAAACCTTGGATTATGGCATATTGATAGAATATGAACTATACACTGTAATAAAAACAAACAAACTCATTCTTTATTTGCCACCAGCAATGTTTTAAACCACAGGTGAGAGCTCAAAATTATCCATTAAAAAAAGTGATGTAGCACCAGGTGGGTATTAGCTTGGAGGAATGCCTACAGAAATCAAAGGGATAACATTAGTTTTCCTCCTTGGGTGCTGGATCATACCACCAGGAGTCAGATACATCTGATCCATGTATGACTGCTCTGGAATTAAGTAAATATTGCATAGCCTTCTTACTAACCTCATAAGATTTCACAGGTTTGATATGTAGGATAGCCACTCAAAAAGAAGCAATTTTGTTTGCTTTCAATTATTTAAGGTGTTGAACAGTTTATCTTAACTTAATGATTTCCTTTTTTTACATACTGCATTTCTCAGTCAGGAAAGGCCAGTTTTTATAATCATGGCCTTAATTACCAGTTACAGATCTGGTCTCCATTTTTGACTTTTACCAAAATGTGCAGATTTGTGGTGTTAAGATCCATGGTGCTTCAAGTAAGAAGAAGTAACCCTCTAATTGTTTTTTTTTCTTTAAAAAACAAAAAGCAAACCACAATTGGATTATGTTAGTAATTAGGTTAGATAAATGAACCATTTTTTTTCAGTATATCTGAGCTCATTGTAAGTGATACTTGGGAATGAAACTACCTTTCTCCTAGGATTTGGAATTAGGAAAAAGCTTCAAAGCCATTCATGATGGAAGGAGAGCCTCTGGATTAGCTGATGTGATTCCTAGTGCATCTCCAAATTAAATTCCTACTCGTGGTTTGGGTCAGGTCTAAGAGGGCTCAAGCATGCTTTTAGAGCCTCTCTTTCCAACACAAGGGTGTTGCACTCTGGCAGCCACCTTGCAATATTTTTAGCTCAAGCTAAAGCCATACCTTAGCTTGGCACAGGATCTGGGCTCTCCTCTGCATCAGGGCTGGGGAGCCAGGAGGCTCAGGGTGCATGTGGGTGCTGCAGAGCTGCTGGCATTGAGAGCACCAGCACAGCTGGCAGGAATGGGCAGCCTTTCCAATTTCATTCGTGGCTGTCAGCATCCCAGAGAGCCTATTGCACTTGGAAAAAGAAGACATCTGGTTTTGAGAACTATATTTGGTTTTCATTAATAAAAAATAAAATTAAAAAGTCACACAATTAAAAATTCAAAACTAGGACAAGACAATAAGCTGATACAGGGTGGGGAAAAAAAAAAAAAAAAAGTAAATTCCTGGACAGGGCAACTTTACCTTCTGTCTGCCATGTACACAAAGTACCTTAGCCTTAAGCCTGTGGTCCATTTCTGGGAAAGGTTGTAAGATGATTGAAGGCGATGTGTGTTTTGTACCGTTCAGTGACTTCTTTGCCATATAGAGATCCATACATCCAAAATTAAATGTTCTGTTACTTGCACTACCCCTGGGCTTGACTATCTGAGGACATTATGAGCTGGCTATATTTGTTTCCCTGCCACCCAACACACCCGGAAAGCAAGAAAGTCCTAATTATGTCCTCCCACCGGGTGGAGAATGAAGGCAGCAAGAGACTGAGGAAAAGGTACTTTGAGCTTATAGCTCAAAACTTCTCTGAAGTGATGTTAAACACTTCAATGAGAGCCTTGGAGGCAGTGGCTGGGCCTCTGGTCATGAAGGAAAGCAGAGCAGGAAGCTGAAACCTGCCTCTGAAATTGCATAATCTCAGCCATGGGGTTACTTTGCCTTCCTTTTAACTTTTCTTGCAAACTGATACAGTAGCACAGAAAGAATCTTGTTATTAGGTGCAATGTGGAATAACAAACAAAAGTGAATGTCTCGAAATATAGAAAAATAAGTTTGGTCAGAAGTCCTTTGTTGACCTTACTGAAATAACTGTTTCTCTGACCCAGATACAGTACGTGTAATCCACTTTGTAATGTCACTACAATGCTCATCAAGATTTCTACCTTGATATGACATCTGTGGATCAGGCATTCATTGTTCTGATCAGCAGCGTTCTCATGGTTGTGTTGCTGCCTGGGTGGCTGCTGACACCAAAGACACTTTGGCTGTATAAGATCATTTGAAATTTGCAGCAGCAGAGCATTTAGGATTTGCAGACAAAACCATTAAAGTATGGGCAGGATAGTTTTCTTTCCTTCTAAATATGAAGGAAGAGGACACAGGGATGACACTTTATTTAATTTGGATTAAAAGAATGCTGTGAGGTTTCATTTTTTTGGAAAGGTGAGTTTTGATGTTACCTTAAACTGGTGAAAAAAAAAATATATGAAAGTTCTGGCTGAAACTGTTTCCTCTGGAGTTTATTTCTAAAATCAAAACGCCTCTCTGATTTGAAGTTCTGAAACCCACTGCTGTGAATAAAAATGTGAAGCTATTTCATTTGTTCATTTTGGAAATATGAAAGAGGCAATGAGTAGAACTGCAGTGGGGTGAGGAAAACCTGCTGATCGGAATGAAGGTTACTTATATTACAATAAACATGTGTTGGTCTTGGCTAATATTGGTTTAAGTCACAGTCTCATTTGAACTCAAAGTACCTTTTGCTGTGGCTGCTCAAAGGACACAATTGTCATCAAGGAAGTAAAATCTCTTCTGTTCCCTCAGCTGGAAGAAAAGAAATCAGAGGTGGCAGTGGAAGGGACAGGGCACAAGAAAGAAAAGGAAAGGAAGGCAGATGCTCACACACAACTTCTTACAATGGCTCCAGCATGCCCTTCCATTGGCAGGAAACCTTTTGATCAAATCCTTGCCCTGTGCTGAAAACGTTTTAATGAGCATACAGACACTGTATTTTTTTTTCTTTTTTCTGGGTCTATTTTGTGTTCTTAAGGATAGATAAGAAAAGTGTGCACTTAAATGATTGTGTCTATGCTCCTTAAATGTGCTCTAGAGGAAACATGTAGTGCTTGAATGTGGAGGCTGAACAGTACCAGCCTGAAGGACAGAAGGAAAATAGCAGAGGAGGAAACTTGAAAACAACTTGTTTGCTTTAACATTTTGTTCTCTTTGGGAGGAGAAATATACTACCTGTAGACAGGTGGGTGTTTTGCAGGTGGGGGTTGTTTTAGGGAAACCCCCATGTCTTATTAAATTTCCCCACCACTAGTTTATTTGAGATTCTCATGAAAGCAACTGTGCTTCACCCAGCTCCTTCTGCCTGCACTCCAGGGTGAAGTAAGATTTGTGGTGCCATGCTGGGTGCCAGTACCCAGCTTCTATGGGAGGGTGCCCCACTTTGGGTGCCCCCAAAGTTCTTTGTGGAACTTTGCTCTTCTGACTTGGTCCTGGACCTACGCTGTTAATTCCTCTACTGGGAAGGAAATGGGTGACTTGGTCAGCAGTGGTGACTCGCCCTCCCATGCAGGTATGTGCCAGGTATGTGACCATGTGGAAGAGCTCCTTTTGGCATTATTCTGAATGTAGCAGGTTTGTGGATCTAAGGAAAACTTCATTTGCCTGGGCTGCCAACACGGTTCTTCCCATGAGCCCTTAAACCCATTCAACATTAAAAAGCAAGCAAGCAAACAAACAAGATTGCACTTGACAAAAGGCAGATGCAGTTTATTTTGACACGTCTCATTATTCTGAGGCTTTTGTGGAAGAAGAAAATTTTGTCAGTATGTCACAAGGTACTAACAGTTACTGGAAATCAATAAAGGGACCTGCTTGCCTTGGAAAAAAAACACATCACCAAATTTCAATTTACCTGTTAAGTTTCAAAGATTGGGGTGCAGGAGAATGGAAGCCAAGACCTCTGTACAAAAGAAGTAGAGCCTTCCCCAGACTGTCATATCTAGAGCTGAAAGAATGTTTTGACTTGAGAGTAGCTGCCAAAATCAAAACCTTTTTCAAAGTTTTTTTTTTTATGTGAATTGCAGGAGGTGTGACTACTGAGATTTGCATCCAAACGGGAACACTGCAGATTTCTTCAAATCCTGGTGACAAAGATGTGACATTTATGATTTGTGACTGTTATTCCACATGTGTGAATTGCCAAAACAAAGCTTTCAAAACAGCAACTTTTATTTGTGACTGGTGCAGTTTGTAAACAAGAAGTGCCAACACTGAAGCTCTGTCTCCTTCAGCTCAGGGTACCAACTGCTGCCCAGGTAGAGCTGCTGTCTGGAGCTGATTGCTCCAATGTTATTAAAAATGCTCTTTCAACAAGGGGAGCATTATTACTGCATAGCTTTGCTTGGCTAACATCTACATGTGGAGTAACTGTACACTTCTAGCAGTGTGGTCTAAGGTAAACAGTGGAAATTTATCTCTTGGGAAATAATTTTGAGAAGTCCATAGTTTATCTGGTCAGATATTTTGTCACTAATGATGATAAAAACAGGTCTGGAGAACAGGTGAACTACTAAATATAGATACCAAGGGAATGATCCCCTCATTTACAATATTTAGGTATTTGGATAGTTTTTTGTATCTGCTGATAGTGATTCAGTTTATGTCATTATTGCTCCCATTGCTTTCTTTTAGCCACCTCCTTGGTTATTTTTCTCAGTAACATACTCCAGCAGTGACTGTTCTGTAAGTTTAATGTATGATGTGTAAAACCTTTGCAGTTACAGTTTTAATTTTGCTGCAATAGTTTTTTTGGGAGCCTCAGATTTATCCTCTGTAGATTATTCAGTAATCCACACACTTCTGCTCAGCTTCACGTGAACTATTTTGCAGTACAGAAGGAAGAAAGCCCTTGCATCAAACCACTTTTTTTCCCATTCTGGTAATGATTCTTTCTGCTGCACCGTTTTCACCGAGGCAACCAGATGTGTGACACTAGCTAAATGGATGCCTTTTTGTTTTAATTGGTAGTTTTTTTTTTTCTTTAACAATACAGTACTTTTTGTGTCATTGTCTTTCACCTAACACACCTTTACAGCTCAACAAAAATGTTCAACTTGTTAAAATTTAATTTGAAAATATGCATCTGCTTAAAGATTTGTTAGTTTTTATGGTAGTTCTATGCTTCTAAATTTGGGGTGATCTTTTTTATCTCTATTCAAATAATACTACAGATGCACACACACACATATATATTTATAGGTATCTATATGATCTATATCTGTATTTATATCTGTATCATTTATATAATCTATTTAATCTAATATAATTTATATCTATATCTGTACTTATAAATATATAATTTGTCTATGTATGTTTATATATATATATGTATATAAAAATATCTGAACGCTCCACTTATTTCAGACAGCTTTTCAAATAACCCTACTTTCATCATTGCTGACTATGAGCTGTATTGGCACAGAGGAATTTAGAAAATAATTAATTCATTAACTAATCTCAAGGATACCTGAACAAAATACCAACAGAAACAAAAACTTTGGGGGTTCCATCTGTTAGAAGGAATATGTAGACAATTCAGATGGTATGCACGTAACTCAGAAAATGTTTATGAGGAAAATTGTGCATGCATTTTATTACTTGTTCACAAAAAATCTCAGTGCACGACTTAGCTAAATTATTGGCAAAGTTAAATTAGGCATGCACACTTAGAATTAAAAACACCCCTTCTGCCTGCCACATCGAGGCTGCTAGTTCACAGGGAGTGGGAACACACAAATACCTGCTCTTCAGTCTGTCAGAAGATGATCTGGCTGGGTGTCCACAAAACAAATTCTTAGTAGAAAAGATGGACTTCAACATGCACATTTCAAAACTAGAACAGGATGCACTTCTGATATAGTATTCTTAAATGAATTATACTGAAGAACCATTTTCCTTATCAGAGTAGTGTAATATCCACCACTGAAAATGTTGCACTGTCACATTTGTAAGTTGCTGTGTTTTGGAAAGATATCCTACAATGGAATATTTATAATATTATTAAGAATAGTGGTCCTTGTGAAATGTTTTTGTTTTCCTGACATTTGCTGTTCTGTCAGACAGTACTTTACAGATACACAAGGCAAGCTTTTTTGTTTCATGTACAAATTATCAAAAGTTCTTATTTTCAAATGTAATCAAACTAGTCAGATTACTGGGGTATCTCCATAGCCTGAATTAGTCCCAGCTGTGCCATGATACATATAGAGAGAAACTTCTGTGCCTTCAGAAGGCAAAAGGTACAGACATCAGGTGCTTGGATGCTGCAGAGAGTGTAAGACCAGGCTGGTGCTACAATACTAGGTATGCGAATGTCACAGAAGGGAAGAAATTTGTGACACTCCTTGGAAGGGATGGCCACTACTGGTGAGGTTGAGGTGGGGTCATATGATGGCTCTATTCAAGGGAGTGCCATATGGCAAGTAAGCATGTGAATTCATAGGCTCTCATGTGAATAAACAATATTTAAAGTGACCAGGAGCAGAGAGTGGGATAAGCAAGTTAATATTTCTCAGTTTTCTTTTTCTAAGATACTCACTGCCAGCCAGACTTGCAAAGGCATTTGGGTACTGGAAGATGCAATAAGTGTTTAGTGGAGCTATCAGACATTTTGCAACAATAATAACATATGGTCATAACAGAGGTTACAGAAGCTATCCAAGGATTTTAAAAGAACTAGCAAAGGAGCTTTCTGAACCATTAATGATGATTTTCAACAAATCTTGGTGCCCTGGGGAGGTTCCAGAAGGCAAGAAGAAAGCTTATATAGAGGCAACATTTAAAAAGGTTAAACGGAATGACTTGAGTAATTATAGGCCTGTCAACCTGACATTGATCCTAGGCAAAATACTGGAACAGCTGATATGAGACTTGATTAATAAGAAATTAAAGGAAGGTAATATAATTAATGCCTTTCAACATGGGTTTATGGAAAATAGATCTTATCAAAATGGCTTGATACCATTTTTATGAGATTACAAGCTTGGTTGAGAAAGGTAATAGCTCTGATGTAATGTCCTTAGATTTTTGTAAGGCATTTGACTTGGTGCACCTAATGTTTTGGTTAAGAAAAGAGGATGCTACAAAACCATTTCAGCAAACAAAAAATGGATTTAAAAAGTAGCAGATTGGTACATCTCAATATGAAATTTTAAATGCGAAAAAGTTAATTGTTCAGGTGTGTCCTGATCCAAAGCTGTTCAACATTTCTAACCATGTCCTAAAAAAACCAAGCAAACAAACAAACAAACAAACCAAAAAACCCAAAGCAACAAAAAACCCCAAAAACCTAAACCTGTTAATCACTATAGACTAAATTGCAGACCAATAAAATACTAACAAAGTAGATAATAATAAAGTGACTGTGTTGCTGATAAGGAACAAACTAGATGTTTTGGACAGACTGATGGTTTCCATCTGGAAATATCAGCCTTCCAGGACCTTTCCTGTAGTAGATGTGACTTTTAAAAAGACTTAGGACTCATTACAGATAGATAAAGCAGCAAAGTAGCACTTCAAGTGCAGCGTGGTGCCTAAAATGGATCATCACTGAATGTGCAGCTGGGAATGTCAAGTCTGAGTAGAATGGGTTTTTATTACTACTAATATTGGCATCAATACCACCCTTTGGGGAGTACAATGTCCCATTCTGAATCCCACCTTAACATGGACGTTGATAAGCTGAGGAACACTGGGAGAAGACCCCCAAGAACATTCAAGGAATAGGAAGAGGTGATTTGTCATTAAGAATTCAATGTTTCCCCCAGAAAACAGAGGACTGATGAGATGACGGATGTCCAAGGTGATGGGATTTGTTTTGCCTGACTTTCCCTTGTCTAAAAGATAGGAATATGATCTGGGCTCACTGCCTTGCACCTTTATTCAGTCAGTGCAGAAATTAGATATCTCCAGTGGGCAATAAATCCCATAGGGAAGGAGCTGCAATGATTTCACTTCCACTAGTGCCTGCTTCTCTCAATTGATTAGAGAATGATCCCCAAACACTGGGTGCAACAAGACGCTTCATTTTTGCATGGTTAAAGTTAAATGAGATAATCCCACACTAATTGCCTCCATGGGGAATATGATCTTTAAAATGAAGCTACTTCAGTCCACTAAATAACAGGCTCTGAAGGCTGAAAGTTTTATAGGGACAAATTCAGATTAAAAATCAAGTGCACATTTTTTTCAGGGACTGTAATTAACCTTTGGAGCAAATTACCAAGGGTTGTGGCACTTTCTACACCAGTGGAAATTTTAAAATCTAGATGGAATGTTTTTCCAAAAGATTTGCTCTACTTAAAATGCACTGATTTGGGGATGTTAAGTGGTCTGCATTGTACAAGAGGTCAGAGATGATCAGTGCTTTTGTCCTTTCTGGACTAAGTATACAAGCCTCTATGTCTTGTGATGCTCATACACCTTGAAATAATTTTCCTTCCATCTTTCACCATTCTTAGATTTCCATTTTGCTAACAATAATTAAAATTCCACACCTTACAGGACAAACGCATTAAGGACTTTGAGATGTATAGATATCCTGGAAATGAAGGCCATCATAAAATTTAAGGTATGCTGAAGAGAAATTGACAGAGTAGAGAGACCTTGAGCAGCATTCACTGCCTGAGTATTAAGCCTGCGTTAGCCTTGCTGGAGGTGGGTGCTGACTGCTTATCAAATCTATTGCAAGCTTCCATATAATTAGGACACGAGTGTCTTGAAAAAGATACACAATGTTTTCAAAAATATCCCACAAAATGTCCCACTGTTTCCTTTGTGCAATAGGTGCTGGAGCAAGGCCAGATCCACCCTGCTCTTGGCCTCCACACCCTGGTGGTTCATGGTTCAGGCTAGCAAGGTCACACTGTTGATGTGGGGTTAAGTGAACAGGAAAGCCATTAAAATTTATGTGATTTTGGCAAAGTGATGTATTTTCCCTGTCTCAATTCTACAACTGTCTGGATCTGAAAAAAAAAAAACCAAAAACAACCCCAAAAAACCCCATCCAAACCAAAACAAAAAAATACCAAGAAGAGAAACAGGGAAGGATTAGAGACATTCAGAGGAGGTTTTTTTCTGTCTCACTTTGACTTGATCATCTAGATTAAAGTCTAAATCCCCATCCCCAAAGGACACTGTGATGATAAATATAATACACTTCACAGCAGTTAAATAGAGATGTTGAACAGTGTCCAGAGATGGAAACAAAGTTTCTATTTACATTGGTTTGGATGACCAATTCATTTTACGCTTCATGAAAATTATCTACTGTGGAATTTTTCAAGTTTTCTCTTTATATATATCTGCAAGCACACAAGTGAAATATTTTTAGTTCTAAACTGAAAAGCATGTATTTTAAAACCCACCATATCTGCTGGTAGAAATTTTAATTCAGACACGTGGGTTTCTTATTCTTTTATGTAGACCAGATTTCTGCCTGTCTTTCCCCAAATGAACTGTAAATTGAGATTAGAACATCCTCTGTATGACATAAATAGAATATATTCTTACAACAGTGGTTGTTCCTCAGTTTCTTGGTGGAAATGGAGAATCATGGAACCCAAGAGCCAGCAGAATATCAGACTACGGAACACCTGAGCTAGAAGCCCATGAAGTACTTTGAAATCCAAACTCACAGCCTTCGGATGAACATTTGGAAAATTTTTTAGAAGGTGAACACTGGGGGGAAAATGAGTATTCTGGAAATCAACAGGGACATTCAGGCACATAAGTAAGAAAGAGCACATGAAAAATAAATAGGTAAGATAAACTGACAGCAAACTGAGCAAATGATATCATGTTGGGTGGTTCCGAAAGGAAGCGATTTCAGAAACCAAAGCAGTTTTAGATAGTGTGTGCCTTAAGTCCATGGGCTGTCAGTGACGTCCATTGATATTTTAGCAGCTAATTTTGTTGCTAAAAACTTTTATGTATGTCCTTAGAGGAATTTTTGAGATGTAGTTCTCTGTATAATGGATCAGATATTTCCCCATTCATATGACTGCTAGAAGGTTCCCAACCTAATCTGCAGCACAAAAACCTATGGGACATGCAACCACTGGAATGAAGTGCCTGATGCTCAAGTGTAAATATGAACTAGCAGAAATCTGACAAAGCTGTGGGCCTGGGATTGGGGGGCCACAATCTCTGCCTCCTTTTTTCAAATGTTTTGGCAATGCATTTAAAAAACTCTCACAATGTGCTGGGGTGAAAGAGAGAGGCTGAAGGTACTCGGATTTTATGGTCAAATCTCCTGCAGATGTCCTTAGAAAGAGATCTTTAGTCCGTGTTCTAGGCTCTGCTTTTATTTACATTTGAGCTGGAGACACTTAGGCCCTTAGCTGAATAGTGAGAGGGAGAAGAAATTTGCAGTCAAATCAGAAAGAGATGCACTCTTGTGGCTGAGCATCTTCTGAGAGCAAGATCAGCCATACTTCCACAGGGAGGTTTCTCCATCTGAAATGCAAGGAAATCACCCTTCTGTGACTGTAACTTAGCGTGCCTATGCTAGAGGCTTATGCCTGCCCCTGATGCTCAGCAAGCAGTTGGGCAAATGCTACCTGGTAAATTCAAAACAACCCCAACCTAAGAGTCATAGTCAGGCCTTCCTTCCAAACTTTAGCTTTCCATTATGATTTTCTGCCTGAATACATATAAAAGGAAGCAAATGGGAATTGAGATTCTGTGACAACTCATTATAGTTTTTTCTGCTTCAGTAACCTTATTGATTATGGAAAAGACTGATTGAACGAATGCTTCATATTTTTTTTTCCAAACACTTTCAATAAATCCCCTTTATGTGCAGCAAAAAATAAATAAATAAGTAAAGTGTGTCTTCCTGACAGCTGGCTGCAGAGTAAACTTAGAGCACCTGCTTTCTTCTCTTTTGTTCATTTCTTACTGCTAGATGAATAACACTTAACACTAAATAAAGAAGGAGGGTGACCATGGCTACTGAAAAAGATTCAAAGGCAGTCTGTGCATTGCTTGTAAAGAATTGATTGCAAACATGTAGTGTACAGCAGATAACAATATTCCTGCACTATAATCTAGCAGTAATTCACATTGTGGTTGAAGAGCCAGATTCTCATGAAAGCCACTGAATAATCTAAGGAAACTCTACTCTGTCAGGTGCCACACATTTCTTTGGCAAATTTAACTGATAGCACATTTAAAGGTGCTGGTAGGAGAGGCGGTGCCCTTGAAAGCTGGCAGAAGGGGACACAAGCAACTTTACCTCATTTTGGCTTCATCTGCAGAAGGATTTCAGGGAAAAAAAAAAACCAACTGTCTTGAGGTCTTGATTACTTTGTTTGTAAATAACCATCTGCTTCTTTCTGATCAAGAGCCAGCATAGTAAGGTATGACCCCAGGGAAAGCTGTGATTGATACTCCGCCACCTCTGTTAGCGGGGGTGCCGCACAAAAGGTAGCGTTAGGCTCACCAGTGGCCCATGATGAAAAAGAATACACTTTCTTTAAAAATGTAAATGATCTGATGTTATAAAGGGATGCAGGTGGCATAGGGGAAAAGCCCAGCCATCAAACACCTCATTTCTGTCATACCTATCTACCCTCCCCTCTCCAGCTCGTTTGCCGGTCCAGCTGCCGATCTTCGCTCCGGAGAGCGCGGCTGTGCCGCCGGGGCCGGGCACAGCAGGCACAGCGTCCCCTCGCCAGGAGCACCAGCCACCAGAGTCACATCTTTGTCACCAGCTCACTACTGACCCAGAGCGTGACCTTGAGCAAGTCCCCTAAGCTCTTTGTGCGTCAGTTTATCTACTGGTGAACTAGATATAATACCTTTACTGAGGATTATGGCAATTAAATGCTGTTTGTAAAGCACACTGAGATCCTTTATGCTACAGAAATTAATATTCTGGCTATGAGTTTGCCATGCTGATCAATCACAGCAGAGCAGTGAGAGCAGCTACTAAGTTCCCGTGCTGTCTTCCTCATTTCTAAGGACTTTGGGAACCTGTCCCAGCAAGCAGGAGTGCTTTAGAGATCAGGAGATTTTTTACTGAACAAAATGGCTTAAGCCGCTGTTGTTCTGTCATTTGTGACAGTTTTTGTGAGTGCAACATTTAAAAAAGAAAATAAATCAGCTGCTTTGAAGTGTTTCTGTCTGCTCAACATTTTAAAAATCATCTATTGAGAGTTGTTTCTGGCTATTCAGTGGTTGCATCCTTCTCTGTAACCCAGTATTTGCTCCAGTCAAGCACTAGTTGTAACCAGGCAGAAGCTAGTGGGAAAACTGTTCAATGAATTTCAGAAAAAAAAAAGAGGGGAAATAGGTTATCAAACTTTCTGGTGTCTCGTGGATTTTTTCACTTGGGTATTTCAGCCTAATGTGCTTTTAATGGAAAGGTTCCAAAATGTACAACCAGGAAAAAAAAAAGAAAAGAGAAAAAAAAAAAAAAAAAAAAAAAAAAGAGGGGGTGGGGGTGGGGGGGAGGAAATTCCCCGGCAAAATAACTAGAAGTAAATTCAGTGTTTTTCCACTCCAGCTACCACAACCTTTGCTTTTATTCTGGTGCAAACAGCTGCAGGTGCCTCAAGTCAGCCAGTTCTATCTATCTGCAATGTCATCCATGTTTACTTGCAGCACTGGACTTTCGATTCTGTCAGGGTGCCAATCCAACGGGCCGCCAGGCACTGCAGCTGACAGTCAAATCTGTAATGCTGAATCCTTCTTCTGGAAAAAAGGGCTAAAGAGGTTAATACACTCAAGTAAGGATAAACACACCAGCTGTTATAGTTTCTAATATTTAATGTCATTATCAAATAAAATAACTCCTAAGAAATAAAAAATATGCAGCTTCCAAATCACGCATCTTTGTTAGTATTAATAAATTATCTGAAAAGCCTACACTATAAAATAATAATAGAGAGCCCACAATTAAAGTTATATTTGCTTTTCTGCTCTGCTGATGTTGCTTTATGCTGGTATCATTACCTTTTGGTGTTTCGTCAATATTTGTATCGTGCACTGCAGTGTATCTATAGGATAACCAGGGATGGATTATTGGAATGTAGAGGGATACAATTTAACTTCTTTTTTGTTTTCTTTCAAGGTGCTTGTTGAAATATTTTATCTATCAGATTTACAGACTGCAATTATTCAAAGATTTCATGATTCTGGGTGTTTCTCTTTTACAAAAATCTGCTTAGGATCATAAGAATAATGAGTCCCGCAACGATGAAAGCTCTTTTGTGTGTGTTTATATTTGAAATCTCAGAGGATGCCCTCCAGTACTCATTACTGGGGCTAAATACTTTTTAGAGTCAGGAAGTGAATAGATGTTTTCCTCCCATCATTATAGTTACCGCTTCTACTGCTCTTCATCAGGGTGGATTAAACAGAGGATGGCTTGAACATGTTTGGAAAGGTTGAGAAATACACACAAACGCACAATGGAAGAGGCTTCACAGCCGGCAGAACAGCCTGCAATGAGCTCAGCCTCCAGTTTATGATCTGTGTTATAGCAAGACACACTCACTGCCCTGTACTTAAAGGACCAATTCCATGAAAATCCTTGAATTTTAGGATTTATTATTCCAAATTGCATCAGATAGAAGCTTATCAATTCCATTACGCTTACTTTTTACTTGTACAAGATTTGATTGAAATTTGTTTCTCTGTTTATTACTTAACTGTGGGCAAAGGCATGGAGTTAGTGGGGACTTTGGGGGATGACTTTGTCAGTAAAGGCATTGCTGCTGCTCGACATGGGATCACCACTCTTGTCAGCCTCTTTGCGGCACAAAAGGAGATATTTAGCCTCATTGTATACCTCTCCAAATCCATCCTAATGTTGTTTTTTTGCTGGCCTACCCCACACAGAGGCATTGATTTCCCGTACTATACTTTTTAACAATGTGTGGACTGTGGAAAAAAAGAATAGATTTTTTCTTTTCCTACCAGTATAACACCAGGTGTAAGGCAGAGGCAGCTGAATCACAGAAATTCCTTCCAATTAAAAAAATATTATTTTGAAATGATCCCTCTCCTTTCTTCCCTCAAATTGTGAAATTTTCTAATTTTGTTTTCAAATTGGAATTTTTTTCTTGGTAAACAGTCTCCAGAAAAAAACAAACAAACAAACAAAAACCAAACCAAACGAAACCAAAAATAAAAATCTCTTTCGGGGAAAGCTAACTGGAATTTCTTGGGGCTTGCCAGCTGCCTGCTGAAAAGGGAGAGAGGCAGGAGCCTCGTCAGCAGGCTGCTGCAGGCTGGCCACCCCGCTCCTGCCTCTCCACCTCCTCCTCCTCCTCCTCTTCGCCTTCCCCCTAGCCTGGCTGCTGGGGAGGCAGCTGGGCTGCAGGGCCGGCAAAGCGCCAGGGCACTCAACCTCCCCTCCTCCCTCTTCCAGACCTGCTGCATCTCCCCAGCTGCCTGCCTGGAAGACTATTGTCAATTTTGCTCTCTCCCTGCAGACGACAACAAAATCAACAGGGGCCTTCCAGCCAAGCAGCCACGGAGTCACCAGTTTGATTTTTCCTAATAGAAAATCAGAAATTTCTGACAAAATTGATTTTTTCCCATAAAAGAAATCCTGGTTTTATAAAAGGCATATTTTTTCCTCCAATAAGCCATTCCAATAGAACAATCCCAGCTGCTGTAGTTTGAGAGACCTCTGCATTAGAGTCTATAGAAAAAAACGCTTGTGTGCTTGGCTGTGAAATAAGGGCAGGTGAATGGAGTCAAACGCAAATAGAAACTGCCTAAAAACCAGTGTGAAGGGTCCCAACATCTCAGAATCAGGCCCAGAGTATTTACATGACCTTAAAATAGTTATAGCAGATTATATCTTTACTGTAAAGTACCAGAGATTATAATTAAGACTTAGCAAGGTTATATCTCTTTTAAATAATTTACACAGGTCTGAACTCTCATGAGAATAATTCCCAGCTCTCAATTACCACCAGACTGGTTCAGAAAAGTATTCAAGCTTTTGTGGCCTCATCAAAATAGAAACCTTTTCAGCAGCGGCACATCAGACACGGCGAGAGAAAGGGAAAAAATGAAATTTCACCCAGAGTACTGTTACAAAGTCGCCTTTGTCTCTATTTTACCTGCGTGCTGTTGGGGGCAATTCTCTCAATGGTAAACGATCCGCTGCTCCTGTTTGTGTCATCCATGCCTATGGATTTCGGGAGAGGGAGGCCCCTGTGCCAGAGATGTGGGGGAGCCTCAATGCATGACCTGAGCACACCTTTCAGAGAGGTGTGAGATGAGAAAGTGCAGGCAGCCACAAGCAGCATCCATGCAGGCATCCCTCTGTGCTGCCTCCAGGTCTGTGCTGAACACATCACCCGTCCTTCTGCTGGCTGGACTGCATGTTTGACCTGGAAACACTTCCACTTTTGTGGTTTTCCCCTCAATAGGGTTCCTCAGTCAGATCAAATAGCAGTTTCTGCCTTCCAGAGCTGTGGGGAAACCCGTGCCCAAGGAGACAGGTTGTTAGCGCCTGAACAGGACTGTAGAAGCAATTTTGAAAATACTTCCTTGTGATCTGACACTACCTTTTCCCCAGCTGTCTTGTACCTTGAGTGAAGAACAGACAGCACAGGCTTCCTTCAGGCAAATCTCCCACTGTAGTCTTCTGGAGCTTTATCTGAGCACGATCTGCAAGAGGGTCAAATGTATCTCCATTTGTGCTGCTGAGAGGTGTGAGACCTTGTGCAGGCTCTTTCCAGCAGGTGAGTTTCTCTCCAAGTGGAGCACCTCTCCGTGAAACAGCGCAGGAACCTTTTACATGCTCTGGAAATGTTTTGCAAGTAAAGTACCGTGAAGCAATCGAAACACAATACAAGTATATTAGATGTTTAAACGTGAATACAAATGGTCCAAGCTAGAGAGAACCCATTGTGATGTGGTGAGCTGAAGCCCCTCCACACAGTGCCTGGTAGGCAGGATGCCATTGTCATAGGCTGCAGGATCAGCCCCCCCATGGGGGCTACACATTGTACCTCCTGTGGTATTGATTATACCCTGCCTGAGACCCTTGTAATAGGGAGGCAGAGCAGGGTGAGTTAAAGGAGGGAGTAGAGGCTTTCTTCCTGAATGCTCTAGCCTTTGCAGATATAAAACAAACCCTTTATTTGTGTGTAAATATTTGCAATTAATTCTTGAAAGTTTTGTTTTCAAATGTTCATTAAAACTTCTCTCCCCTATATTTTATTCATATAGATCAGTCTTTGGCCAACATCTTTCATAAAGTGCTGAAATTTGCCCTTGAGGCATCAGATGGAGTAGTCAGATTGTCAAATAAGTCTCCTAATTGAAGTTAACACTGGCACAATATTTGTCTTTTGAAAATAAACATTGCCAGCAAAGTTGCAGGTCCACCACTCTGTGTGTTCTCTGGCAGTGCTGGGGAGCCATGGAGCGTGTAGCAGAAAAGGGAGAGTTTGATGTGAAAAATAGCTTAGGAATTAGTACGTTAGCATATTGTTTCAGTGAAATACCAAATATGCTGGAGTTTATCAAAACAAAAGCAGCAAGAGCTGTTTTTTGTGTTGAAGTCACATGTTAGTGGGTACAAGAAATAGATAGATATTCTCTTTAAGCAATTTATTTGCTTTTTATGTCTTAAAGGGTCAGAAGCAGACAGTGGAAATACAATAGTTCTCCTTGCACTGTTTGAAATTAATAAGTAACTTTGGAGACACTCTGTATTTAAGAAAACAAACGGAATGAATGGCACATGGCTTTTAAAGACATCCTCATGTGATGTTTCGGGGGGGCTTGAGGCACTAAAGGCCTAAGTATTCTCCAGCACAGTGCCTACAAGAAAACAAGAACACAACACAAAGCACAGTTGGATGATGACCACTCTAAGATGAATTGGGAAGTGAATGTTAGTGCAGTTGTAAGAAACCTGATAGTGTATTGTGCCTGTTGACCATCTGTGAGGGAAAAGGTCAGAGACCTGGGTTTTACCACTCACTGGGAGTGCTATCTTACCTCTACACTGCAAATACAGGAGCCAGCTCCAGCAAAGGGCTTAAAAATCACTGTCCTCCTGAAGGACATGTCAGTTTGAGTAGAAGTGGGACATGTGCTTAGGGACACGATGGGACTTCTGTGGGCAGCTCCAGTGGCCAGATAGGACTGCTTCAGATACGGGGTGATACATAAATATAGCAGAACTTGGAACACAATGAAATCTCTAATGCCTGGGTTTTCCTTTTTTCCATTCACACAGTTCACAATCAAAATGCTGGTTTGTATTTGCTGTTCAGGAACAGTTCATCATAAATGCAGAAATGATTCTCTGTAATAGCCAGTTAGGTACACTACCTGATCCTGTCTTTGCTCCTGAGCTTTTTGGTTTTGTTTAACAAATCCAGAAGTGGCATAAAGTTGTGCAACATTTGCTGTTCAGGTTCATATGACTGGCAGGTCTCTGAATTCACAGCAGATGATAATCCAAACTCTTAGGCTAAAAGTTCTACATCATCAACAGCAAGGGAGCTATAACAGCATTGAAGCCATCAACAGTAGATGATCAGGCAACCCACTCCGATCTTAAGTCCCAGGTCTGACTGGGAAGTTCTCTGGGTACTCTGCTGGCATCCCCTTGGGCCTTCTGCTAGGCCATTGCATTCCCAACCTGAGCAAATCCAACCAGTTTAAGGGTGCAAGCAAACCAACTTCATTTAAAACAACTGTATAGAGTGGCTGTGATCACATAGCATGCACTGGTGGTGGTGGGGTGTCCTTGGCACATCTGCTGCCCCAGTGAGTGCAGCTACTCCATGCTGCTTGCCCTGATAGTTTCAACTCAGACCAACACAGAGCTGCCCTAAAGATGCTGTCAATAATCCTTATGGCTCCAGACAGTCCTAGAATTGCAGAAGAAGAGAGTAGGAAGATGCTGTAAATTTGTCTGTGTCCCTCGGTCTCCCCTGCCAAAGAGCACTTGAGAACTAAGTGCTCTTTCACATGCTGCAGTAAGGACAGAGCACTTTCAATGAGGAAGAGTGGCCCTGAGCCATGTGAACTGAGCCCAGAAGCTTCAGTTTAAAGCACTAATACCCTAACAGGCCTCCAACTGATAAAATGAAAGCCACTGACTTTGAGACCAGAAGAATGAGGCTTTTGCAACAATATAATACAAAACATGAATTGCCTGATGGGAAGTGAACGCTCACTGGTAGCGTGGAAGCAATAAAGAGCTGATGCTACTTCCATTAACTTTATTGGGAGCAGACCCAAAATATTTAAGTGCAGATTGGCGTATCACATCTATATAATCTAAAGTATCTCAGGATTTATGTTATGGCATCATTCCTGAGACAGACAGATGAAATATTACTCCTACTACATTTAATTTATAATCTTCATCTCTCTAAACCTGCTCCTACCTACTTATATGGTCCCCATTACCAAAGTAGTTGAGTGGCTGCCAACTATTTAAACATATAAATAAAATAGCAGAGATTATTTTATTCTCTGTCTCCCTACTTCTTCTGTAGTTTGTAAGATGTCCTGTGTGGTTTATGCTTGTTCTTGTTTAAGGTTTTGTTCATAAGTGGATAAAACGGGGAATGTCCAGTTTGTTTTGAACTTTTTTTGGGGGTAAAAAAGGGTATGCCACGAAAGATGTGCATGCTTATTTCTGAATATATAGAGATCAATGACTACCAGAAAGGATAAAAGGGAATAATGGAATCTAGTTCCAGGTTCTGTGAGAATTTCATTGCATAAGTTCACAAACTGTTGGTTCACAGTCCAGACTGTTCCCGTCAAATGTCATGGGAGGTCATGTTGGTGGAAGGAGATGTGAAATCTCAGGAAGCAAAGTCCAATACCCTGAATGGCTTTGACTATCAAGACAGAAATACCGGGCAAATCAAAGGAATTTGTGCTACTGAGTAAATGGGATGCTGTGTTTGGAAGTTTCCAGAGCTTTCACAGGGCTCGTGATTTCTTTCCTAGATGTGATAAACAGCTTCAGCAAAATTTCAAAGTCAAATAGCACAAGGGTGGACAGCCTGCATCTCACAGGGCTGGCTGTGTACTTTTACACAGGTCAGTCACAGACAAAAAGTTGATTACCAAGGACTGATTAAAGATGTGTGCTTCCATTCCTCCTAACAATATCACTCCAGCCATGAGTCGGCAGCACCACAGCTACTGGCACTTCAGAGAGGAGGTCTCAGGGAACGTGGTGGTGGTTGTGGCTGGAATGAGGAGGAGGGACCAAAGTTACCTCTGGGCTAAGTTACCTTTAGGCTAAGTACCTATCTTTGGGCTAGGTACTCATTATCAAAGCTCATCACATAGTGATCAGGAGATGCATTTTGGGAGGGTTCAATATGGACCAACAGTTTCTCTGAGACTGGTCCAACGGGAAGAACAAAAGGCATTTCAAGATGTGTCCTCCAGTGCTGGACAGAACTATATTTTCTCTTTTCTATTTCTCTCTGCTGCTGTGTTCATGAATCTCTGCCAATATATAAACAGATAGGCCTGGACTCTTTTCATAATTGTTTCTGGATATATCCTTCCTCAATCTTCTTCTGCACAAACTTCTTGAATAGCTCATTTAAGGAGAAAACACTTGAAAAGTATATTAGCAAACTCTTTCAGTGGAGTAAAACCATCAACATGGAAAATTCAAGTCTTCAAGAGAGCCATTAAGTGTGATTAAACCTTTAAAAAGGGAGAACAATGAATGCAGCCTTGTATTTAGCAATTTCATATCTTTAATTGTACAAAGATTTTCTTTAAAAGCACAAGCCTGAAAGGAAGCTGAATGTTACAGTATTTACTGAAGGAAAGCAATGAGAGAAGGCCTGTTCACCAGCTAATGGAGTGAAGCCCAGAAATAATGACAAAAAAGCGGTAACAACCACTCTCCAACACAACATATATAAAAGAGGGAGCCATAAAAAGGCAACAATTCTTGACTTAGCTTTGAGTTTCACAATGACTGTGATTACAGATAGCAAGTGGAAGAGCATATAAGCCATGATGAAATCTAGTTGGCTTTGCAATTGCAATTCAAGAGAAAAAAACAGAAAAGCAACAGACGCTGAATGTCTGCAGCACAAATTTTGGATGGGGTATGAGAAATGGAAAGAAAGGAAGAAAGAGCAAGGCCATCAAAAAGTTCATCAGAAAATGAATATATGCTCATCCATTCCATCTAATAATAAACATATAAGGGGCCAGATCCTCAGCTGAACAAATCCAGTAATGCCAGTGACTGAATTAGTTTACTGCTCCTGCAGATGTGAGTATCTCAGAGCTGTACACCTCCTGGCATAATTTGTCCTGTGTAGTGTTGCAAAGTCTTTCTTGTGCATAGAAAGCTCTGACTACTAGGAGCTAGAATGAAAAAGAAAAAAAAAAAAAAAAAAAGCAAAAATCAAACTGATTTAGGATAAATTTAATATGAGTATAATTATTAGTATTACATTAAAGAGAAAATTTTTTTACACCTTTTAATGACATGTTAATTACCAAATACATTTTTCTTGATCAATATTTTTTAAAAGCAGTGTTGACATCTAAACTGTGATCAAATATGTACCTGGCTTTCTTCACATATGTAATACTAAGATGATATATGCGTGCAACTCAGCATATTCTATGATTCTATGTACTTTTCCATGACAGACATATGTTATCTTAAAGTTGCAGCCTTAGTCACACTTTAAATTTCAGTCTGCATCTTTCTATAGTGCTTTTACTAAAGCTTTCCCTTTACATTTCCCAGAATAACTTGATAATGCAATTTTATTTGCTCATTTATTTAACAAACAAAAGCAAGATTCTTTATACTCATTGCTCTAAAGAAATTAAGCCAAAAAAACAAACAAACCCTGATCTGTAGGGGTACAAAGTCCTGAAGGCAAATTAAAAGAATCCCAAAAGTATTGAAATTGCTCCCTGATGATTCGTGGCAGGAGAGAACCATCCATCACTGGTGGTCCTAGGCAAGTGAATGTAGTATGGCGCACTACAGACCCATCTAACTCATGGGGAGAAGAATGACTGATCCTGTCATATAGAAAGGTTGAGAAGAACAATATTCACTCTCTAAGGACTCTGCCTAAACAAGTTTGGTGCACTTAACATGAGCTGTGACCTTGTGATTTAACATCATGACTATTTGCATGAGCAACCAAATAAAAATAAGGCATTGCCAAGGAGTGGAGGTGTAATGTACAGGTGGAAGCACATTGGTAGGCAGAAGGATGATGGAAATGGAAATCATTTCAAAAAATACAAAAGTTAGGGGGCCTGTGATACAAGTGTACAAGAAGAATGTTTGATGCCTACTATGGAACCAGTGGCTTGATGGTGTTGGCCATATGGGACATATCTGATAGAGATGATCATTATAAAGGATCAGATGAAAATCCTGTGTCAGAACAGTCAAAACTATCTGCAAATAGTCTCATTCATTGAGCACTTTCAGTTGGAAAAAAGAAAACACACTGGAGCGAGACAGATGCGAGTCCTTCTTCAGGTCTGGTGTTGAATCCAAGCAGGGGTTTGTGAGCTTCAGAGCTTGCGGGTACATCTGTTGGTTTCATGTGTTCCCTTTCTGAAAAATCTGGCCTCATATGTATCAGCAGAGCATCAGGACTGTAGTAATAATGTTAATCTGCTTTGCAGTAGTGAAGTGATGGAACATGTGTACCCTTTAAACCAGCGTGGGTTACCATATCTGAATTTCCCAGATCTCTCTCACCCTGAGTATAATTAATTACTTAATGCAAAATAACCTGCTTGAACCTTGTAAGAGAACTCTAGACCTGATCCAGCATGGGGCACAACCCCACTCTCATTGAGGGGCTGGACTAGCAGCTTCAGAAGATCCCTTCTGACCAGCTTTTCTGTGCCTTTGTCCTGACATCCCATCCTCAGATCAGGAGGTGTTAGACAGGCATCTGCTCTTTAGTGGCTGGCATCTACCTCCCCAGGGAATATTCGCTTTGGGATTTCCTTTGCTTGTATTGTGCAACAGTTACAGAGAGAGAACCCTGTAAATATTGTTCTGAGTATTTTTGGCATGGTGAATGGACAACAAGTGCTGAGACAAACCAGAGAGCCCTGGTACTGAAATAGAGCAGGGGTCTGAAGCTGGAGGCTCCTTGCTTTGAGAAATGGCCACTGAGACCTACTGAGTAAGAGGGAATAAATGTCAGAAGAGTCCAGCAGCAGAGGTCCCTTTAGGTTTGACTATTAATTTTGGAATATTAATATTTTGAATTGCAAAGATGGTTAAAGCTGGGATTGAGGACTCCTGGTAGTTCTGAAAATAACATCCCAAGCTGAGCTTATTGTCATTAGAGGCACTGAAAATAGTTGTAAAACAATGTCCTGGTGTTTCATGTAGTCACACCAGCTCTGGAAAATGGTCACTGAAGACATTGTCACAAAACTCTTTCCTGACGAATGAAGAAGAGGACAATGCCTGTAATTTAGATTTTGCAGTCTGCCAACAATTAAGTTGTATGAAAATCACTAGACCGAAGAGGGTATTTGTGTGGGAAAGGTGAATGAAAATGCTCACTATGAACTACGTACACTGAGCTTTTGCTAATGAGTAAACAGTGCAAATACAGAGTTCCACTGTCTAAAAGAGAAACAAACTAAACTCCATTTCTCTGTGCCATGGTCCTTAACAATGGTAATAATAGGCACTTAAGCAAGATAGTATTTCATCATTATAGGGAAAAAATGAATATATAAATGAAATTGTGAATTGATTCATAATGCTACATCCCTGACACTCCCAGGACTCTGCCATTTTCTTCCAATGAAACACTTAAATTACTCTTTATAGATAAGGCAGGAACATCTGGGTGTATAATGGTTTCTGCATTAATGAAGTTGCTGCGATGTGCCTGTTGTTTGCATCTACTAACCTGAGGTGACCAGAAGCCATTATTTCCAACAGACACAATGGCAACCAGAAACATTACTCTCACAATACTCAAGAATGCAAATGCATTAGCTCGTGACCCCAAGGATGTGGTATGTGGCACTGCTGTTCAAAAAGTTTTGAGACTGGTTTGCAATGTACTTACGTCTACTTGCTCATAGAAAATTACTCCTGTCACTTGTTTTGTTTTGAACCCCAAAGAGAATGATCTTTAAAACATGTCCAAATCAAGAGCACCATGGTAAAGCGTGAACAGGTTGAGAAGGCATAAGAGAAATGAGCTATTGTGTGTGTGTGGGGGGGGTGGTGTGAAATAAAAGCTTGGTCTCATTGGGACAATAGCAAAAAAGTCAGCAAAGCAGTTGGAGAGGTGCTTTAGTTCCCTCAGGGCCAAGAATGGTTAAACAAAGGTGCTTTTAAAAGTGTGTCACCAGGCCTTGACTATCCATTCACTAGTGGTGGTCCATCAGATCTTGTCCTTGTGCAAGCTGGGCCTTTCTGGCACCCTCAAGGAAAGTGCATTTGTTTAAACTAAGTTTGAATCTGGACCAGCAAAGCAAGACAGAGGGGGCTGCTACTGGAAAAGCACAGGGAGAAGCAGCATGCATGAGAAGCCAGGGACTGCCAGGATGAAAAGTATCCTAGATGGATTCAGCCACAGAGATCATAAATGAAACTTGTGCCCTGTTTCCTGAGCTTCGATACCACCCAGCTCTGAGTGATTTTGGTGATTGTGACCAAAACTTAGATCAAGCTGACATTTACTTCAGGTTTTTTTCTTTGTTTTTTTGTCTCATTATCTTACTATGATGAAATAGTAACGTTATTGCACATCTGACTGTCAGCAAGCTGGTTAACAAATTTGATCTTAAGTCATTGAATCCCTCCGTTTCCTAGATGTGCTTTATAACGCTTCATTTGGGATAAAGCATACCTACCTTGTTTGCAGCTTTGTTTTGCCCTCCCACCCTCACACACCCATGCACAAGTGCATGTACCATGCTTCAGTTTCTACCCTAATATAATTTCCTTCTCCTTAGACTTTTTTTTCCAAACAAGTTCTAAAGTCTCCAAATGAAACACCATTGCAAAATTGTTCCTCTTGCTGTCAACTCTGTTAACAGGACAACTCAACAACTTGTTGCCTTAAAAAAAAAAAAAAAAAAAAAAAAAAAAAAAAAAAAAATTGCAACCAGAATTTGAACTTTCTTGCTTTTTGATGATTTCTGATCTCTGATACCTCATTGATCCTTGACCCAAGGCATATGTAGGGCTGCCTGTTGAATCCTCTGGGATGACCAGCATAGCCATGCAAGAACTCACTGTCTGCCTTCTGCTTTCACTGATGCTTGGGAGAAGGACAAAATTGTGTCATCTGGACACCTGGCATGGCACCTGCTGCCAGGCAGGCTGGCTTGGCTGTGCCCCTGGGAGCACAGAGGAGCAGGAACCCCACCAGCACAAGGGGTGCAAGGTGCAGCATCTCTACATCCCACACCCCTGCACAAGCTCTGCACTGGGAGAAGCACAGCACATGGTTATGCAGGGAGTCTCCCGTTCCTTTGCAAACATCTCCCATTCCCTTACTCCTCTGGGACATTCCCTTACTCCCTTTGGCACAGAGGGAGGGATCCATTCTCTGGCTGGGAAATAGGCAGCTTGTAGGACCAAGTGGCTGGTGCAAATGTGTATTGCCCTCAGTATTTCACTGAGGTAAAGGTAGAAAACATTTTCTGTGAGGGACTTGGACAGACAGGGAGTCTCAAAGGAAAAATGCATGGGCTAGATCAAATCAAATATGTTAAAGAATCCCAGTGAAAGTTTAGAGGACTGAATCAGTCCCTTAACTCAGTGAGTCCTGCTTTCTTTCACTGCCTAAGTGCCAGCCATAGGCACCGCTAGAAATGCTTTTAGAGGAATGCAGAAATCTGAGCATAGAATCATGGAATTGTCTTGCATGGAAAAGACTTTTAAGATCATCAGGTCCCACGGTTAGCCTAACACTGGCAAGTCCACCACTAAACCATGTCCCTAAGCACCAGTGTCTGTAATGATACAGGTATGTAAAAACACACCCAACTCCTGTGAGATCCTCTATGTATTTCTAAATTGCAGATAAACAAGCCACACCAGTGCATGAGCATCCTGCAGGAATCTGGATTCTTTGAGGCTCATCAGGAGTAACCCTCTCCCACACTCAGGAAAGTCACCATCATGCATGGATAGGTTTAATGGGCTGTGCTGTTTCCCTGGAGCTGAAAAGTACCACCAGTCAGTGTGGTTTTGCTTGGGAAGGCATTACCAGAAAACTAGCCTTTAAGAAGGGAAATAAACTTCTGAAAAAGTATTGCCATCATGGAAATGTTTTATTTATTGTGACATTTTCCATGACTTTTTACACCTGTGTTACTGCACAGAAGAGGAGTGGAAAGATGCTGAAAACCCCATAAGAAAGGGTCCTTCTTATAAGAAAAATGACAGATTTATTTATTTATTTATTTATTTTCCTTAACAGATTTACTTTCAGGTACAGAGGATAAATCTATCCTGCACCAACTTTTAAAAACAATAGGCACACCTTTTTTTTTTTTTTTTTTTCTTGCTCAGTTGCCCCTTGTTTTTTTAAGGACAAAAAAGTGTTTTCCACCAAATCTGTGAAAACCTGTCCTCCACCAGGACTCTGCCAAAACAGCCTCCGTGCAGCCACTGGCTGACCTGTCATTTTCATGACCCTGACAAGTGCCAAGTGGAGCTCACCAACAGTGCCTGTGAGAGCTGGTGGGGAGTGCTGGGCTGAGGAGGAAATAATTACCAAGGTGTTTTTAAGAAAATTATGAGAGGAGCAGGCAGGATTTTGACATGAGAAGGGATGGGAAAACTGGAATGAAGGGCATCTGTGACATTCAAGCAGGGCCTTTTTGTCATCATTGGGTTTGGGGGCATTTCTTTCACCCATATGGAAGGATAATGCAATATGCAGATGGTGGTGAATGTAAGTGACTTGAAAACAAAATAAGCAAGCACTTGATCGATGACACTTTGTGGGTACAATTGCTTATCCAATCCAATGGAGATGGGTTTCAAAAGGATCCCCTCTTGTCCTGAGCCATCTTATTCTCCTTGTTAAAAGGCATTTAAAAGCACAAAATACTTTTATTAAAAATACTTTTCAGGGCTAAATGACGTTAAGAGCACTTTCTATAGCTTGCATTGCTATTTAGGAGAGCATGTTATTTCTTTTTAATTTGCTCACTCATTCCTGAATAACTTTTCATAGGACTCCAGACACTGCAGTGTGACAGCTAAACCAAGGAGCATCGGATGCGATGGAATTGCTCTACAAGCAACCTTGCCAAAGGCCCTTTTGCTGCACAAAGCTGGTTCTATCTTTGTATATTGAGGGAGCTAAATCAATGTTAAATGCTTGGCTCTTTTCACAGGACAATGACCAGGACCTAAGCTGCGTCCTTCCTTTTTGATTGACACTTGAAACGTTGAGTTGGAATCAGCCAGAGGCACTGCTACAAGCTTGAAGCCTCTGCTGGGGATAACAACTGGTGACATCTGCAGAAAGGCCGACAAAAGGCAGTTGAAAGCTGTGTTTGTTGCTTTCCCCTCTCAGATCTCCTCTCTTTCATGGAGCTCCTTACTTCCTTTAATATTATGATTCAGCACCTGGCTCTTTTGAACCTTGCTTTAAACTTCAAAAGGCGAGGTGGTATTAACAAACATGAAACAAAAAAGTGGCAGTAGTTTGATTTACTGTTGTCGTCTTATCAAGGGGTTTTTTGTCACCAGCTGCCACTTTCTGTCATCTTTGGAACCATTATCGTTTCTCTAAAATCTAAAAGACTCCACTTAATAATAGCTTTGAATACAGGCAGGATCAGTAACATATACAGTTCTGGGATGACAGGACCGTCAAATGAAAATAAAGATGTTGCAAAAAAAAAAAAAAAAAAAAAAAAAAAAAATATTAAAAAAACCCACCCAATAAAACAAATAAAAGCTGTAGCACTTCTAAGTGACCTTGATTTCTGAATTAAGCAAATCAAGTACAATTCCATTGTTCTTTTTGGATTCATTCTGCACTTTCCTTGCAAGATTTCTTTTTTGTTCTCAGGGCTAAGGCAAAACAAAGCCAAGGCTCCCAGAAAAACTGCTCAGCACACAAGGGGCACTCAGTATCACATGAACACTGTAAGCTCCTCACTTGTAAAAGTGCCAGTGATAATTACCAGTCTCGTCTCACTGCTGTCCTAGCCCAGCAGCTCTCATTCAGGCTGAGATTGAGCCTTGAAATCTACCTCACTAAGGCAGACTCACTTGTCAAAAATCTGTTCAACTCTCACTTTTACAGCACCTTTCCATGTTTTCATGCCATCTTTCCCAGGAGTGCTGTGCCAACCTTCCATTCCCAGAGCAGAACCCGAAATGCCTCTGTATCTCATCAGGATGGTTTGCCTACCACAGCTTTCCAGGTTAATTAAAAGCAATCAAATAAATACTAGCAAGTTTCTGGCCATAGACCTACTACCCTTTCCCACTTGCTACCTGACCGTCCTCTACAGAAATGCCATACTTAACCATTTTGTTGGCTGTTTAATAATTATATATGCAATGAACTCACCTGGAAGGAGAAATTTCTCCCAGTGCCTTCTAAATTAAAACTATTTGATGGACAATCCATTAGCAGCAGTGACTTCTATCATATGTAGGTTTGAACCTGTGCTTTTGTTTCTGTGAATTTTGGTAGTTATTTCCACCTGTGCAAAAAGAATAAAAATCACTGCAAAACCAGAGAGATCCTCTCTCCTACCCCCAGGGAAGTGTTTTCCCTCCCACTAGCTCTGTGCAAGGCAAGGCAAGGCAACACAACAGGCAAACACCTACTCCAAAATGTTTTCCCCAGCATCTCAGCAGCTGGTGTCCCTGCTGCTGTCCATTGACCCTTTCCAGACCCTTTTCACCACAGGAATATAAGGTGGTTTAGTTCTAATATCTCTTGATAAAATGAGGGTGAAAAAAACAAAGTAAGAATGCTCTGTAATGTGGAAATGTTAGTGTCCTGACTGACGGAAAATCAGAATTGACAGAATAAAAACTGAGTACTTCTTTTTTTGATTGAGATGTGACAAAATTCCAACAAAAGTGAGATGGGATGCTAAAAATTCTTATTATCTTCTGATGGTAAAGCTCACTGTATAATCACACCAATGTTTTCTCAAGGACCATGTTCATGTTTGAAATTTTAGTAACTTTAACAAGTGTTAATTGCCACATGCTAACTAGCAGAAATATGGGGGAGGGGGGGGGGGAGATGTATATTTATTTCTTCCAGACTTGGAACATATTAGAATATAGGCTCTATTCCAGTTTACTGACAGATGAATGGATGTTTTAGTGAATTACAAATGAAAGATATCACAAGTAAAAGTAAATAATGATCTTTTCCCAGTATACTCATTTAGTGAGAGAGCACAGAATATGTTCACCATATCAGGTCCAGTAGAAATCTGAGTTTGAGCCTATTAAAAATTCCTGTGAAACACAGGAACATAAGCAATGTGCCTGTGTACATTATTTATGAAACGCAACCACTATATGGTCAGTATATTAACTTATATATATATTAAATATATTTATAAGTATAGCAGCACATATATACATTAGTATGTATATGTGTTTATGTAGAAACATATATATGTATAATTATAAATATTACTATAACAGAATTTATATATGGTTTCAACACACAGGTGCTGAGTTTTGGCTTTGAAGTTTCCTTGACAGATTTTGGAAATGAGAAAACTGAGATCAGTATTTTCTAAAAAACACTGACAACAAAATCCAAGATAAATATCTGGCAGTCTGAGAAAACTCAGTCAGAGCTTCTGATGAACCTGAAGATGCAATTTCCACATCTGGCATACACCTTTATAGTGTCTAGAAATTGCCTAATATAAATTCCTAGGGTGAGAAAGATGTGCAGCATTAAAAAAGTCACACATTTTCTATCAGGAAGTCTCCATTCCTGGCAGAACAAGAAAAAGACAAAAAAGGAAATGTAAGGATTACACTGAGTCTGTGATTCAAGATGAAAACTACTGATGTTGGAGGAATACCTACAGAATAAGGACCTCTATATGTGGAAAGAGGCATATAAGTGAAAGGGGGGTGGAAAGGTCCCAGCAGCCTATGTTTATTTCTAGATAAAAAGAAAAAGGATAAAAGAAAAAAAGAAAAAAAGAAGAAAAAAGAGAAAATAAAAAAGTAAAAGAGAAAATAAAAAAGTAAAAAAGAAAAAAGGGAGAAAAAAAAAGGGAGAAAATAAGGAAAAAAGAAAAATGAAAAATGAAAAATGAAAAAAGAAAAATAGAAAAAGAAAAAAGAGAAAAGAAAAGGAGAGAAGAAAAGAGAAAAGGAGAGAAGAAAAAAGAAAAAAAGAAAAAAGAAAAGAAAAAAGAAATAAGAAAAAAAGAAACAAGAAAAAGGAGAAAAGAAAGAAGGAAAAGGAGAAAAGAAAAAAAAAGAAAATAGAAAAAGAGAAGAAAAAAGAAAAAGAGAAAGAAAAAAGAGAAAAGAAAAAGAGAGAAGAAATAAGAAAAAAGAAAAAAGAGAAAGAAAAAAGAGAAGAAATAAGGAAAAAGAGAAGAAATAAGAAAAAAGAGAAAAGAAAAAGAAAAAGGAGAAAGGAGGAAAGAAAAAAAAGGAAAAAGAGAAAAGAAAAAAGAAACCCCTCCTCCCCAAAACAAACAAACAGTAAACAAAAGCCTACAAAAAGAATCATTTCAAGGCATCAATCACATTAAACAACTCTCAAGAAAATTTGCAAGTAGTTTCGTCCTATGCAAGCACTGCCAGGCAAATAGAACGAGAAAAATAAAGAAATCTATATGAATCAGCTTTCTACATGGTCTGCTCTGTACTTTTTAGGCAAAGCAGTGAAAGGGGGTTGTTTCCTTAGAGAGAAGGAAGCTGCAGATCTGTTTCAAACTGACAGCATCATATAAAGTATTTTTGAGAGCAATTACTAGAATGAACATCCTATAATCCTGATTGCATTGGTAGCAGATATAATAAGGAATGAGATTAATAACTGAGTTCAAATCCATAATCAGAAAGAGTTATAAATTATTTAGAGGAAGGTCATGCATACAAACCTGTCAGAATTTTTAAAGGAGATAGAAAATATAAGGAATAGGATACTTTGATCATTATTATGTAGTGTTTTTTCAAAACCTGGCTCATAACATCCATCAGCATAAACGCTTAAAGAAAACAAAGAAATTCATACTGTAGTTTAATATGTGACTAACAGGTGGGAAATTAAGTTAGGAATAAGCAGCAATCATCATTTTAATGGTGGAGTTAAAGTTACTGTTTTGATTTTAAGAGGAGTCTGCTATTCTCAGAGTGTTATTCATTGGACAAAGGTATGAACTCCAAAATGGCAATGCCTCCTGGCAGAAAGCCAGAGACCTGGAGAGACGCTGCAAAAGCTGACTGAAAACTGCTGAAGAAACTCACAAACTAAATGGGGGGGTGACAGAAGGGCAGGTGAAATTCAGTGTTGATATTTGTAAAGATGATAGGATAGAATAGCTCTAAATATACTCTTACCATTGAGTAATGAAGGAGCCATTACAGATACTCTCTGAAAACCTCAATTCAATATGCAATGATAGTCACAGAGAAAAGAATATAGTGAATCATTGAGAAAGAAAGTGAGGGGAACAGCAACAGCAGCAACAGACCACATCCTGCATGGGGAGCAGATCTTCTTGCTCCTCCTCCAAAATAAAAAAGTTTCAATTGCAAGGTGTAGAAACAGAAAATGTGAGGAGAGACAACCAGAGAAGAGAGTAAATAATAAAAACTTCTTGCCTAGGAAAATGGGTAGGTTTAGAAAATGCTAAGAAGGTCAGAGAAGGTGATTGGGGCGTGATTATTGTTATTATTTCCCAGAGCATAAGAACTAAAATAACCTGATGAAATGAGGAAGCAGCAGATTCAAAAGGCATTACTTTTAAGTACATTGGTCTATTTAATTTTACAGTTTGTTCCCAGGTGATGTCCCAGGGTACAAATAGCTTCAAAAAGTAAAAAAGTAAATAGAGACAGGAAGATCCCTAAGGTGAGAAAGTGAGGACTTCTTTTTTTTTTTTTTTTTTCAACCGTTACCTTTGGACAGTTAATTTGTCTTGTATAAATATAACTTTATGTGTGTTAATATGCTAAACTGTCCCAGTTTTATCATCTGTGATCTTTCCTGTGTCTACATTTCAAGCAGCAATTGCCCTTCCTTTGTAAAAATTTGCTTACAAAAGTTCAGTTTTCAACTGAATCATATGATCATATGAGGATTAACTTAAGCCACCCTTTGAAAATTGGAGCTATACCTGGGTTTGCTTGGGTTGCATGGGTGGTGTAAGAGTGTCCAGTTCTCAGCAAATGAGAGACATAAGCAGCATATTTTAGAATTTTTCTGACTCCAGTAAATGTTTGAAGAGTTAACTTGTAAACAGCTATGAACTATGTTAGCAATAAAATGCATAACATTCTTCAACTACTTATGGACAGTTTTGTTCTGGATGCTTTTCCTCACACATATATCATCACCTTAATGAAGCACGGATCAATCCTTCACTCATTTTTCAGGCTGTTGCTAGCTTGGTTAGGCCAGGTCAAATGCAGGGTTTAGACAGCAAGAAGTCAGGAATTGGAAAAGCCAAGCTCACAGCAGTGCTTCAGGGGATTTCTCCAGGAAAATGCTCTAAACCTCCTGCTCACTGTTAGTGAAAGTATGAAGCACTTGCTTGCCTGACCTCAGGTCCAATCTCTGCACTTTAATGGCTCCCTGAATTTCAAGAGCCAGCTCCTGTAGCCCACCTTAGAAGAAGGCAACTTCACAGTTTCATAACAAACATCTGGCCAAGAAATGTGAGATTCCTGTTCAGTGCTTTGCCAAAGGCAGTTCATCTCCTCACTCTGGGAACAGGTCACAGGTGCCAGGTTACAGGATAGTGTTGGCTTGCGAGCACCTCCTATGGAAAGTGGGTCAAGTGAAGAAGAGAAAACAAGATTTGTGGGCTTAGATATGAGCAAGTGTAGTATACAGAGAGTACATGACTCTCCTTCCAGATGCCCAAGACCACAGGAAAGAAGACACCTGTTCTAGATTTTTCTAACACTGTTCATGCATTTAAATGAGGTACAACAGGAAAAATCCAAAAGACTATCCCTGCCATTCCCACCACCTACACACACTTTATCTAACATGTCATACTTGTTATCTTTGCTCTTTTTCCTGGCTCTAAGAGTGATTCCATGCACTATTTCAAACATGACCTGAACTGGAAAACAGAGAAACCATTACCATTGGTTACTCCTTCATCACCACATCATGGTGATAGGAGACTCTGTTGGCAAATAAATCTGATGAGTTCAGTCACAGCAGATCAGAAAGGGAAACACAGGTTACTACACAAAAAGGTGGATCAGCCTGCCAAGTGTGTGGTCATCTCCCCCTGAGCAGACCTCTACCAGCCTCTAGGGAAGGAAGGTGACATTTCTTCCTCCTTGCCAGATGCCTGTAGCCGCTGGACATGGGCTAGGTGTCTCGCTGGTGAGATCAGAGCAGGTCTGTACAGGCAGGGGTGGGTTGGCAGTCCCTGGGAGACCTCCAGGAGAAGAAGCAGGAGGTCTGGGGTGCTCAGGGGTTTCCAAGGTTACCTGGCTGTAAGTGACTTTGGGTGTTTAAAATCTTGCTGTAGTACTGGGCCAGGTGTGTGCCGTCTTTGGGTTGGATCAGAACCCTGTGTTCTTACCCAGCACATTACCTTGAGGTATTTGAGCTACACCACACCATGTAGAACAAGGTGCATGAGATACATCAAAGGACAGAGTCAAATAATGCAGACAAAATCAAAAATTACTTTTTCATTTCTGGGCACTGAACATGGGTAACCACACTGGGGGCTCAGGTGTGAGTGGCTCATTAGTGGGAGCCTCTTTGGGCTCGCAGTCAGCATTAGTGCTGGCCAACATAATGGTATCTTTTGTTGTTTATTCATATCCACTATGCACAGTTGATCTCAAACAGAGGTGAACTCCGTAGTGTGCTGAAATCATGTGTTTCATCGGGAAACCTCCCTCGTGCACGTGCTTATTCCTCCAGCTAAAAATATCCAAAGCAAAACCTCTGAAATGGCACCTTCCTCTGGCTCAGCCACACCCAGGGCCAAACACACTTATCTGGCAATCACAGCAGCTCCGATGGAGCTGAAAACTGCAGGAAACTCCATAGCAAAACAAATAGGATGGTGACGAACATGCACAAAGCTCTGGAGATCCTGATTCCCGTCACCTGACTGCAGTGTATCAAATGTCAAGAACTGGTGACTGCAAAGCAGTGCTCAGGCTGCAGACCTTCCCCTTGTCCAGGGGACCTGTTCAGGTTGCCCTGGCCTTCCCTCCATCACAGCAGTGCAAGCCCCTCCCAGGAGGCCAGCCACAGGACTAAAAAATTCCATTTACTGCACGTGTGTTCCATCGGGGTGATCTCCAGGACATGGACACTTCCAGCAGGCACATGATTTCTGTAGAGACTCTCATGAAAAAATGGAGTGCAGGATTCGGCTCTCTCTGCTGTAACAGGGTAAAATACATATAGTTCAGAAACATATATATATACACACACACACACATATTTATAAATCAAGTTTCCATACACTTCTTGTGTGTCACCCTCCAGCAGAGATGCAAGATTCCAAGTGTCCTTGCAATTTCAACAGGTTCATGCTGCTATGTAATGGCTGAGGGCCAAAAGCTGTCTGCTTTCACCTCCAGAAAACACACACAGCATTGGCCATCTGGTGGCAAGCCTTTGCCTGACCTTATGATACACCTCTTATTCTCAGCCACATAGATCCTTTTATGCATTTAGAAAAAAATGAACCCAAAGGACTTTCGCAGAAGTCTCAGATTTTGACTTCTACTGTAGCCTCAAGCAGATGCTAAGTCACCAGGAACTGGATCTTCTCTAGAAGTCACTTTTTCAAGTGGGCATGGCTATTAATTTTCTAGACAGGTCAGGAATAGATCTTTTTTTTTTTTTCTCATATTCACAGGAGATTTCAATCACACACATGCATGAGACAGTCCACCTGAGGATGAAGGATTAGCTCTGAGAAGCATAGGCAGTGGTGATGGCTCATAGTCATGCTCACCTACTCAAGTCCCAAAGTTTATGAAAGGAAGCTCCAGCTCTGACCCAGAAGACTTGATGCACCCTGCTGCAGCTCCTGATGTACTACTGTGCTGCTGGTGTGCCTGAAAGCAGAAACAAGAAGAGGTTTGTAGGCAAGTGGCCAAAGCAGAACTTGCTTCTTCTCCTGCAGCTCCCACTGTAATTCGTAGTGCATGCCACATACTGCACTTAGCAAGCCAACTATATCCTGGCCTGCATCAAAAAAAGTGTGACCAGCAGGTCAACAGAGGTGATTATCACCCTCTACTCAGCTCTGTAAGACCTTATCTATAGTACTGTGTCCAGTTCTGGAGCCCCCAGCATATGAAGGACATGAAGCTTTTGCAGCAAGTCCAGAGGAGGGCCACAAAGATGATCAGAGGGCTGCAGAACCTCTCCTACAAAAACAGGCTGAAAGAGATAGGGTTATTCAGCCTGGAGAAGAGAAGGCTCCGGGGAGACCTAATAGCAGCCTTCCAGTACCTGAGGGGACTACAGGAAAGCTGGGAGTGGACTTTTTACAAGGGCATGTAACAATAGGATGAGGGGCAATGGTTTCAGACTGAAAGAATTTGGGCTAGGCATTAGGAATAAATTAATTACTGTGGGTGTGGTGAGACACTGGAACAGGTTGTCCAGGGAGGTTGTGGATGCCCCATCCCCAGAAGTGTTCAAGGGCAGGTTGGATGGGTCTTTGTGCAACCTGGACTAGTGTGTCCCTGCCCCAGCTTTGTCCATTTCGACTGCTTTTACTTTGAACCCCATCACAAGACTTAGATCAGATTAGCTAGAAAAGAACCAGACACCTAAGGTGCAGACTTGTCCTAGGCTCACCTGGGAGTTTTCTGAAAAATGGCCCTAATTTGGACAACACCAGGTGCTTTCCATCTGGGACTCAACACACACCCAGGTAATCCACACAATCCAAAATGCTGATAGATGTAAGCTTTTAAATTTCAAGTCAAATTAACACCAATCAGGAGGTTACCTTGTCTACTAACAGTCAGGCATCTCCATGACAAATGGTTGAGCCTGGAAACCCCACATGAAATAATCTGGCAACCCACTAGATCAGTGCTGAGGCAGAGAGGCTTATCAGTGTGGGGATGTTGCAAAAGACTCTGCTGCTTGTTGTGCCTTCATTCTGAAGCTGGGAATAAGGCTTTTGGTCTCAAGAGATGCCATCTAAGAACTATTCTCACGCAGCTCTTTGCTCTAAAGAAAAATAGAAGATATTTCAAGTTGCTTCAGCAATGCAAGACACAAAAAGTGAGGAAAATCTAGAGACTTTTCTTGTGCTTACAGGATTCCGATTCCTTCTTAACTTTTTTTGTTGAAAGAAAAACATTATTTCAAGATAATGAAATTTTTGGTATAGTGAAACAAAAGAGTCAGCTATATGACCTCCTGGCAGTACATGAAAAAAATCCTAACAAGTTATGTGGGGACATCTGATTCTTTCCTTTTCTTAATTCATCTCAGTTTTTAATATACATCATATTCTAATTCAAAACATTTTGCCACTTCAAAAGCCCCAAGCTGTTGTCAGTTACACTATCTGGCTTGAGTCAACTTTGACACTACCAGAAAAAACAATGCTCCTATCTAGAACTCTTTTTTCCTAGAGTTTTTCAGCACTGAGGAGTTTGATGAGATCAGAGAATGTTTTCAAACCAAAAGATGCTAAATTTAGGGAGACAACTTCATGGTCATGGTGACCTGGAGAGTTGAAGGGGCATTTTCTGCACTGGCACCTTTGAACCACAGCTGAGAAGCACCAAGCTACAGAGCAGTGAGGAGAACATCTCTCTCTGTCCAGTGAAATAGATCAGTGGGAAAGATCAATTTAATAACCTAGATTGTCCTCAACTATTAAAGTCAGATTAAAATGTCAAGCCCTTCCCATGCTAGAATTTAGGGCATTTTGTATTCCTCTACTGGCATTTTGCAGAGACGGAGGCCGCCTGCACATCCTGGGCTCTGTCAAGCTTCATGCTCCCACTACCTTAGCACAGCAATGTTCAGTTTTGCTGGTTTGGCCCCAGTTCATTTCAAAAGAAGTAAAATGAAATTATCTCTTTTTTCCTTTCCATTTGGCCTAATAAGCTCTTCATGTTTCTGAATTACCATCTCTTTGCATGTGTTCTCTGTAGAGCTGCCAGTCAATGTCAAATGAGTTGTATAAATCAAAACTCTGGTTATGTTCTGATAGTATTATATAGACTGGCAGAAAAACACAGGTGAGCAAGTGTCACAGCTACATGAGATTTTTTTTTTCTCCTTTTTTAAATTGAGACATCTGTCTAATCTCAGTACTTCCCAGTAAATGAATATAGGCACCTCAGAAGCTTATCTGAGCTTGATGTTAAAGAAAAACATTTCTATAGACGCATTTCTACCTGTCAGCACTTACTGTAGAGTTCTCTCTATATATGTATTAATGTGAGTGACATCAAAATGATGGAAATGATTGTTAATATTAACACCATTTTACCACCCATTTTGCCCCATTTTGAAAGGGAGACCTTCCTTGAACCCAAGTGCCAGTGGATATTGGATCATTTTTCAAAACCTCTATGGAAACCAGGGAAGGACAAAGTCAAAGAGAAGGGAAGTCAACAATGCACATCGCATGGGATTAGGGATGTATATATCTACCTATATGTTGACTGATAATCCTCTTCTCAGCTGTTTTTGCAAGGCAGTCATTTAATTCTGGGCAAAAGTACAGCTGAGACTTTCTTTTCCCCACACTTAACCACATCCCCCCCCCTGGGTGGAATGCCTTACATGTAAACCAAGCCCACTCAAAGACATCTCAACCTTGACATTTTGTTTTCTTTTTAGAAAACCCAGTTTCTTTACAACACCACTTGCCTGGCACGCTCCCACGTGAAGCAGAGTTATCAGAATAATAATTAACAGGCTCTCATTAATTTAGGATCAAACAACATGCCCTAATGAAGCAGGGACCAACCAATGTGATCCCTTAAAGTGAGGCGTATGCTTTTCTTACACCTTGTGGCATCTAATCTGCTGTAACCATTAGGCACCGAGCTGACCGTAAAGGCCCATATAACATTGAGTCAAGGACAGTTAATGGATGCCGGAGCACAAACAAGAGTGCTCCAAGCATGTCAGTCAAGACTAACCTGAGGCAAAAACATCAAAATGCAGGTTGGAGTTTTGACATTCCTGCAGGCTCTGTATGCCTCGCCAGTGAATTTTTAAAGTCAATATCCCCCTCCTGCTCGCGAACACTTTCTATCTGATGAGTAGCAGTAATGTGGATCTGATTGAACTGTGACTAAAGTATTACTTAAAAGGCAGCTTTGAATGTGTGTGTGTTGTTTTTTGCTTTTTTTTATAAATGCCTGTGATAACAATAAAGACAGTTTACACAGATTATCACAGGCTGTGTCTTTAGACTTCAAGGTTATATGATTAGGAAATTAGAAAAGAGATGAGATTAGAAAAACCGCAGAACATTTTGAAAAAGAAAGCTTTTTACAAATTATCTGTGTACTGAATTTGCACAGAATCTGATAGATAAATATTCTCATATTTGGAAATGGATAAATGCTACAATGTAAATAGAAGGAATGGCTTGGGAGCGCACAGCTGGCAAAAGTTCAAAAAACATATTAAGTATTCTAATTTGCTTAAATCTCACTTATAAAAAAATGCATATTGTGATATAAAATGTAATGATTTCTGCATGGAAATGTAAAGAGCAGTAATAATTGCTCTGGGTGAACATAGTGCACACTGTTAGAAAGTGCTGTCTGTCCCTTTGCCTTCAAATTTCACATTAAATCTTTATTTTCTTTTTCCCCTTTGCACAGTGGAGTAAAATGTTTAAGGCAAATGGACAGAAAATTTAAGCCAATATCATTCCCAGTATTGGGCCATGCACACGAGAACATGGGGTGCCATAAAATCGAGGTGGTGTCAGCAATAAACACACTTCCTATTACTGGAAAAAAAGGTGTGTTTTCAGGGGGAAATTATATTAGCTGAAGTTGTACATTACTATTTAGACATCCTGACCAAAATTTCCAAGCAAGCAATAAAATTTGATTAATTTAGGAAGCCAGCAATTTCATGCATTCTTTGGAGAGTTTCTGATACTGCACTTGCAGTGAACATCAGTGGGTGAGCCATTTGATGTGTTTTTCATTTGTCTTGTGACATTTCACTTGGCACTGTCCTGTTGTTTCTTTGGTTGCAACTTTTTTAACCTTTTAATTTTTCCTGGACTTGAGATCATGTGTATTCTAGCAACACAGCAACATAAAAATTTCGCATTAATTGCACACACCTTGATCATATATTTTCTTTTTTCTTAGCCTCTTGGCATTGCTGTGTCCTATTAAACAGATGTATTCCATCCCAGAGATGGCTGTATTCAGCAGTGGAGAAAATTTTAACCTCAAAAGTATATGGACTGTTAAGGCTTGGATTTGTCTGGGTCCTCTGGGAATGCACTGTTCTAGAATAATAAATGTGTAGTAAATATTTAAATATTTTTCTTTTCCTAGTAAAAAAAAATAAATATGGAAAGTCTTTAGCCAAACTGCTGTTTCTTTTATATGAAAAACATTTATTGACATGGATTCTTTTTTTTCCTTTTAATGTTTTACTGCGGCCTGTTTACACCCAACTTTATTCAGACCCCTGTACCAGAGCAAAAGGCACTTAAGAAATAAAAATTTGCGATAACAATAAACACATTTTTAAAAAACATTTTAAAAGAAAAAATGTTTTAATATTTTTTCGTAACAATAAAGACAGTTTGTACATATTGTCACTGTGTCTAGATGTCCATTAGGTTTCTGCTGAAGTCAGTGCTCAGGCACCTCTCTTTTTTCCTGCCCAAAGACCTGCAATGCAATGAAAGAAATAGAAAAAAAATTTTCAAATCCCAACCACAGTTTTCTATAACATCATGTTTTTCTCTCTTGCAAGAGACTTAGCATAGTCTAATGATCTCATGATAATGTCATGGCAACTCTGGAGCAGAGACCATATTAAGATGTCATCCTGATGGCAAAATGATGGCAATTCGAGCCTGCGGAGACTTTCTGACAAACGATGGCAAAACAAACTCAATGCAAGTCTATACAGAGCACATTATCATGTCAAGAGAACAGTATAATCTAATAGATCTTTTCTGTCTCTAACTTCTGGGAGAGAAGTGTTGTTACCTGTCTATAAGAACAGAAGTACAACATCGAGGCTGCAGTGAAACGAAATCAGTATCTATTCTTACCTCCTCTCTAAAGTATTGTTTATGAGAGGCAACACTGCCTGAGAATATTAAAATGCACGAGGCCTTTTTATCTTAGATTTGTTTACAATGAATATCTTTGTTTTTCATCACCTAATTAAAAGAGAAAAGAAAACACCAGAAAAATTCAATGACTGCACAGTGTGCAATGGTGGGCAAACACAGTCCTAGCCTTGAGTCTGTTTTGCCAGTGTTTTGGGGTAGTGCCAGTCTTTGAGCTGCTGCCTGGTCCAGCAATAAGCCCCTAGGCTTCAGGGGTATGTAGGAGGTCAGGGCATCCCTCTACATCCCTCTTGGCTCTGTTCATGATGCTGGGGAAGGGCAGCATTCTGCCATGCTCCTGTTTCACTGGCAGACAGATGACATAAGGGGGCTGGGATGGCACCAGGACAGTGAGCAGGATCCTGGGCTTGTGACAAGGGGACCTGGGAGCAGTGGAGACCTGGCTACCCAACACTGTTAGGTCTGGGGGAGATGCCAGTTTGAATCTGTTCACCATTTGATCCAGTTCAACACAAGTCTCAGCCCTTTGGTTCACTAGGATTTGATTAAATTAAGGATGCTAGGGAAACCTTAAACCTGAATTTCCTATTTTAATTTGAATGTTATTTTTTTATACTTAGTTAATAGTCATAATCATGCAGAGTGTACTAGTCCATTACCACTATGTTAATGGCCAGCTAATACTCAGAAGCCTTTGGCATTGCCTTGGGGCTTGAACTCCCAGATGGTCATTAACTACCTAATAAAAGACCACCACATCATATATAATTACTTAACATCTTGTACTTGAAAACATATTAAGCAAAGTGAGCTTTTAAATATTTAGAACTAAATTACATTAAATAAATGTTATACTTGGTAAATAAATTCAGAGGTAGGGATGTACTATATGGAATTAAAATCTTGCTGCTGCTTCCTCATGACTCAATTGGTTCAGCACACAAAATGAAAACACTCAGCCCATTTGCAGAGGAGTGTCTGGCCTCTCAGTGATTCATTTCTAGTTAATGCTGCTCTTTAATACTGAGGGATGTGTGAGAGGAAGGTGTTGCTTTTGTTTTTCTTTTACATATTGGGTATGTTAATTAAAGTTGTAAGGAAAATCTCTTTACCTGAGCTCATATCTGTTCCTCTATAGTATGAAAATGGTGAAATTTGTGCTGTGTTACTAATGGTGTCCCTTGGTTCAAGGGGAGAAAGTAATTTACAGATAACATCCCTCACAACTTCCTTCTGTGACTACTCGCAGCATCTCCAGTCACTGGTTTTCATTGTTTGCAATGATTCCTACTTCCATTTTCAATCATTAAACTATGTCTTGATCAGACAAGATCCCAGCTGTGTATATTAAAGAACCAAACTTACAGACACATGGCAAGTGTGTCACTTCAGTCAGTGAAACCCAGCATGTTGGATGTACACCTCAATGCTGCTCGTCTTTCCAAGAGTTCATCAGCTGTAGGTCTGTACACTTTTTTATCCACAAAAGCAGTGGTTTCAGTGCAATGATGGAATCAACATCCCTGGGGGTATTTAAGGGTCGTATAGGCATAGTACTTAGGGAAATGGCTTAATTAAGATCTTGCCAGTGTTAGGTTAACAATTGGACTCCATGAAGGTCTTTTCCAATCAAGGCAATTCTGTGATTCTGTGAAATACAAATAAAATGCAGCCCATAACCCTCTCTCACAATTTGCCCCTGCCATGGATCATTTTGGACACATGAGTGATATCAAAGGTTACAACCTGGAGTAAGATGACATCTCTCCTGAGTTTGGTGATCTGCCAAACCGACCATAGCATTGGTGAGTCTTAGCACCAATTGCCCCACCACCAGAGCAAGCAGGGGAAGCTTAGAAGAAACCAATGGTCCTTGCTTGATGTTTGGAAAAGTAGTCAGACACCCACATGAAGGCCAGTGAGTTCAGTTTGAAGTACAGATGATTTACTCAGGAGATAGCGCCTCCTTTCCTGCATGCTTAAGTCTTATTGCTCACTGGAGAGGACAGTCTCCAGTCCTGAGCTGACTTCTCAGTGTAGGCATAATCTGCAAGCAGGCCAGAGTGACTGTAGTGCACATTAGTGCTACAAAGGCTGGTCAGAAGTTGAGTTTTTGGGTGCTTGCAACTCTCAGACACGGCCCACAGAGACAGCAAATAGTGTCAATTGCTTTCCAGCCTAAGGACCATCTGAAGTTGGTCTGTTAGCAACCCATTTTGTTTTGGTGACAAGGTAGACTGCCACCTTCTACCAATTCAACTGAATTTAGACCCATGACCTCGGGCTGAAAAGCTCTATGTTGCCCTGCCCTTCCCCAAGTCATTTGTTAATTTTCCTTTGAAGTTAATGGCAGGATGTGGCTCCCTGTCTGTATTTTTATAGGCTTCATAATTACTCATTGAATGCATTGAGGGGTCGGTGAAGGAAACACAGGTAGATTTGCTGTTGCAAATCTTTTTTTCCAGCAGGTGTTTGACATTTTACATGGGTCCTAGGATCCATTTTGGGGAACAATCCTTTGGAAGTATCAGGCTTCTGCATGTATGTGATGGAAACAGCCCTTACAGGTTGTAATCATTCATCCTATGTTTTCTGACACCAGCTGAGAAGAATTCAACGTGCACAGAAAATGAGACTTCTACAGTTCCTGGAGGAGATGGGCACTCTGCTGCTCAGCAGTGCAGCATAGGCACTTACCCCAGTGTAGAAATTCCTCTGGAAATCTGCCAATTCATTATAGAAAATGTAGGCCTGAGCTTTTCTATGAAGAAAGAGAATAACTCTTTCTTTTACCAAACACAAAAAGTGGTGCCAGAAGAAATGTAAGCCTTTATAGCTTCTACATCTGTATGATTTATCACTGAGCAGGTGCATGCTTTTGACATCCAGAAATATAGCTCCCACCAAGAATATTCCTCTTCTGATAATCTGCTATCCAATATGCCTATTAAAAGAGGAATACATCTAACAGAAATCAAAGAGCAAAACAATTTACCATCTATTTTCACCAAGTGTAATTTTTCATGCTGCCTCAGCAACATGTTGGATCAAATCTAGGGATGCATTTTCTGAAGTAACTAAAATATTTAGAAGAAGAAACCACAAGGATTTTGGCCTGTTATATATACCAATTTTATTTGCTCTCCCCTAGTGTTTCAATGAGTCCTTCCTATGGCAATGCATACCCAGAAACTCTTTTAGGAGGAAAGGGGAGAATGCAGAGGGCATTTAATAACAAAGGGCACCCTACAGGCAACTCCAATGTAATTTCCAAGTTATCGAAAGAACCTGAAAATGTGTTATTGAAAGTAAATGGCATTTCTGTGTAAAAACTGAGGTAGTAGACACTTTTGTTAACTGATGGTAAGTACTTCATATATGGATTCATTAGCAGGAGGCAAAATAGTTCTGCAGAACAGAGAAAGACAAATTCCCCTACAGAAAAGGGAGTTTATTAGCATTTTTTTAAAATGTGTTGATGCTGACCCAGATTTACAGTTGAAAAACTGAGGCACAGAGCAGCTAGGTGACTTGCCACAGGTCGTACCTGCACTGATTTATAACTTCATCTGGCCTTTCCCTGTCCCTGGGACATAGTACTGTCTTAACCTTGAGGTTCTTAACTGCATTTCATGTTTCAGGCTGTTTTATCTCCTGGCCAGTGGTATTCACATAGACTTTAACTTGTTAAGCAACAGATGTTCAGTTTACTAAAGGTTTCATTAATATTGCTGGATATCACTGGAAGAACTGCTTCTACCATGAGCTGGTTATAAAGCCACAGAGAGGGTGTCACTAATACCTTTGGTGGGTAGCCTGGTGATCACCTTTTTGGTTATGAAATCAGTCACCAACACTTTGGCTTGCATGGGACTTGCAGTGCTCCCTGGCAGTCCTGCTGGCAGGGTCATTACAGCTAATGTTTCTCACAAGATTGCCACTACAAAAGACCATTACTTTCTCCATTCATATGGGTTATGAATTCAGGGCTGCCCTGAAACAGTCCCTTTTTCTGTCCAGGTGTACACTTTGTTTCCTGCTCATCTTCATTGCTTGTACCACAACTGTGATGCTCTTAACCTGCTGTTTAGAAACAGCACTGTGGATAGCACTGGCTGGATAAAAGACAAAGTAGAGATGTTTTTATTTAGATGGGTGAAATTTATTTTTTTAGCTTTGGAGAAAAGATATTCAAACTTAGAAGGCTGTTCCTGCTTGCTTGCACTCATTCCTCAAGTCATTGTTGTAGATTTTGCAACCTGGTCTTAGCTGAGGAGACCCCTGAATGAGCTAATTGCCTACTATCAGCATTCATCTTTCTCCTTTAGCAGACTGTGGTATCGGAAAACCTCACTTATTGTGCTAGATTTTTTTTTAAAGTATAGATGACTTGTCACTTGATTCACAGAATCACAGTTTTGGTTATGAAGAGTGCTATGATGTATTTATTGCAGATATTCTAACGGGGCTCTTTGTTGCCCACAGTGACGTGCAGGAAACAGCAAACATACACAGCAGTTGTCCTTTCCTTAAAAAAGTCTTGGCTATTTCCAGGTTTTGATCAACATCATTTCAGCTTTGTTGCTTTTATTAAAACTGTTTGAGTTTGACACAACTGTGGTGTCAGATAGAGTGGAAAGATAAATGTTCATTCTGAATAGGCTTAATACCAAAAGTGGATAAGAGGAATGACATCTATGAAAATTTCACATCCATAAGATTTGCCACTTACGGCTGATAATCCTTTCAGCCTCAAAGGGTCAAAAGGTGAAAATGATTGAGGTACCTTTTGCTATGAATATTTCACGAGCTGCATATCCCTTTTTCACTGAGATCTATGTGCTGACTGAGGGCTTCTTCAGGATGAGTCCTTAGTTGACTGATGAATACAAAACACCTCTTGAACAAAAGGCATTCAAGATTAGCGGAAGACAAGACAGCCTACTTTAGTTTCTGTGAGCAGTACCTGGAGTATCAGTGGAGATAAAACACTGAGTGACAGGTAACTGAAATACAGAATAACACCATATATTGTTCTCCTATTGATTGGGGAAATAATGAGAAAGTTAGCAAGTCACCGTAATGTCACAGACAGAGATGAACTTTGGAGAACTCAAGGACCAAAAAGTAACATGAAACAAGGAGCAAAATGAAGATAATATTTGGTTACAGTACAGTTCTCAAATTGTAGTGAAACACATCCCTTCGCCTTTGAGTACGCATGGTTTTTAAAACGAAGACAATGGGAAGAAATTGCCAGCTGAAACAATATAGCTATTTTATTTTACTACAGGCAGTAATGTGAACTTCTTGGAAGACATCTTCTTTCACCACACTATTGCAGATGGGAACATTTAGAGGCTATAAACCAAAATTATCCTCTCTATGCATAACCTTTCCAGTGTCATATCCTGCAAGGTATTGTGATAATTGAAGATATTCAGTACCCAGAATTGACTATTGTTTCACCACGGCATTGAAATGAAAAAGCCAATCCCTTTGAAGAGGCTGTTCACTCAGAAGAGAAGTGGCACCTCAGCAAAACATGCCTAGAGAAAGTTGTTCTTCCTTTTGATGCTTAGACAAAAATTGGAAAGCTTTTATCTCATTTATCTCTTTAAGGCAGGGATGCTGTGCCCCTGCCATGGGGTCCCCAGCCCATCCCTGGCCATGGGAACTCCCAGCTCCTCCCAAGGACCCCATCTGCCCAATACCCATTGCCCTTCCTATATGCTGAGTAAAAACCAGGCGAGTGAAAGGAATCAAGCTGGCAATGAAAAAAACCTTCTGCACTGCTCACAACTTCTTTACTTAGATAATTTAAAAAATCTATAAATAAGGCTGCCCCTTCGTCACTTGAACAGAGCAGAGCTCATGTGGGTCACAAATATTTTTTCTATTTAAGACCTGAAGGAGGGAAGCTCTTGCTGTCAGTAAAAACTAGGCATCTTAATTTCAAATAAAGAAAAAATTGCATTTTGCTTCTCATCTGCTTTTCAAACAATTTGTTATTATTCTTCTTAGGAGCTCATCGTTTTCTGATAAGAGAATTAACTAAAAATATACTTAAGGGTTATATTTTTAGATGTAATCTTTAAGAGTCAGGAAGAACTGTGTCACCCTAATGAGGGACACATTTTAATAGCCTCATCAACATGACGACAAACATTTCAGATGGATTTAAGACCTACTGGGCTGCAGCATCTACTTTTTTCATTTCACATAGACCACTGTGAGCCAGAGCTCAGAGCAGGGGAAGGTGCAGGCTGCATTTGTCCAGGTCCTGCTCAGCTGTCCCCATCAAGGCACTGGGACCAAGTGCATGCCTGAGCCCTGCAGCTTGTCAATGCTTTCAGACCCCTCAATTTAGAGAAAACCTTGGTTTGTTTTTGAAGAGGTCCAAGTCAAGGCTGGCACTTCCATACTCAGTTTGATTCTCTCTTCTGATATAAAGAAATCAAATTAGTTGTTACGTTTGCATTGTTCTGGAACACAGAAATGTCATGGTAGCTGGCCTGGTAATGCAGGATTAATTTAGGCATTCAGACTGCAGTGCCCTCCACTCTGCAAATGTAATAAACATGTGGCAATTAAGCTCCATTAGGTCTACTCAACTACCTGCTTGTGTTTGAAAAGCTATTTCCACAAACTCAAACTGAAGTGTGGGCCTGATGGGAAAGCAGAGGGTGTGAAATGGAGCATTTGTTCCACGATCAGGATGCATTTGGTATTCCAAGTAAAGAGTTAGGATAGCAGCCTTCAGACCTCTCCTGCACAGGGCACTGGAAGTGTATGAACCATATAATCAAGGTAATAAGCATGCATTTCCAAAATCACCCTTTACATGCAGTTTGAGGCAGCTCATTCTCTGACAATTGCCCTCAGACCCCCATGTACCCTCATATCCCACAAAAATGACAATTTTCTTCCTAAAGAAAAAACACCTACTCATACAACATATCCAGTGTTGTTCATCTTTTGTGCCATCACGGGCATTGCCATTAAAGCATAATTTTGGATCATGAGGGCAACATGCCCAATTCCTGCAAGATACCCTCTTTCCTGTAGGCAGCCATGAGGCAATCCATGATGCTGTTTACAGCCTATTGGTTCTTCCTTCAGTAAGACACAGCTGGTGTTTGAAATTCCAGCAGATAAGAAAAACCTGAATTGTGTGAGTGGCTAGAGGACACAGCCCACTGCTGCTTATGCAGAGTTGCACCCAGAATAAAAGGTAATTTCATTTGGGTTTAACCACACATCACACAACGTATGTTGCCCTTTAAAAGGAATAGTTGTCTTTAATGGGATGCCTATCCAGCCATCAATTTGTTAATAAAAAATTGACACACCAGGGAGAAATTAGTAGCAAAGAATCCCCTATAAAATAATGTCATTGTGCTCAGGTTCAGGTTTGCTGACTTCAAAACATTTACTACTAATTTTTTGCCCCGCTATTAGTGGATCAGAGAAAAGAAGGGGAATTTGTTACTTATGTATGATATACATACCATGCCATCAGATTACATCAGGTTCATCATGTCATGCTTATAAAACTATTTTAATTTATGACTTTTATTGTTGGCAGTTTTCTGAGATTACGGTTTGATTGGATGTCTGTAAAATATCTGTTAGTTTGTAAACAGATTCTAATGGATTATGTTGCTTGATTCTTTTCTTATGGAGTTGTTCACCTTTGCATGGTGAACTATACAGACCAGTCACATCTTGCTTTTACTGCATGCAGCAGTAACTGTAATAACTATATGGCAGAGACTGTAGTATTGTAGATATGCTCTGCTTAAAATCACTGTACCTGTATCCAAAGAAAAAAAACAGTGTCCAGGAGAGCTCCAGCAGAACTATTTACTTCTGTCTGTAATTTTATGAATGCCTCCATTTTTCTGCTTTACAATTTGCATTATTTACCACAGAAGGTTTCTTTCACACAAAAACTTTTAAAGGATCTTTTAAGCTTAGGGGATCAGATCTCTGCTGGTTTTACCAAGCTTGGATGACTGTAAAAAGGGGCACTAGAAAAAAAAAAAGATTTTGTCTTCTTCTCACCCAATCTGGCTAGTGGCATATCTAGAACCTGGTAAGAATGAGATGGAAAACCTCCAAGGGTCCCTGGAAACTGGAGATATCCAGGACATTTTTTTTTTTCCCATGCTGAGGAATGGTTGAGAGAATTTGACAGAGGAGCTGTTAAGGTGGACTTACAAACTGTGAGACGAGTCTTGGCTACCTGGTTTGCCAGGGTAGAACAGTAAACATGATACAGGGAAGCCCAGGGAGCACTGGTGCAGCAATAACTGGGGCAGTAGCAGTGAAGAACTGTGAAACCCCAGCTCAGGAGATCAGCTGGAAAACAGACTTTATGCAAGCAAAAAATATCCAATGCATTGACCAAACCCTGGTGATATGAGCAGGCTGTAGCTCTGTGATTTAAAAAACTCTGGTTTAAGGTTATGCTTGGGCTTGAAGAAATGAAACTGAGATCTTGACAGATCAACTATTACAAGGACCAGTGTAGTATAGTGTCTTCTTTAGAAACTAAAGGGAAGGCATCTGTTTTTTATGATTTTGCTGCATAAGCAGAAATACACTTCATGGCTCACAGAGGGCAATACAAACAGCTATCACTATGAGGGGGTTCATCCACTGTTTTCACAAGGATCTCCACACAAATCTGCAGTATCTGAGCCCAGGTTTCACAAAAAGGTGTCTTAAAACACCTTATTCCACATCTGTATTCTCATGAGCAAGGGACCATGTTCCCAACAAGGTGCCCACTGAGGCACCAGCACTGCAGGTGCAATGTAGGAACTTTTGAAAACACACTGAGACAGTCCAGAAAATGAGCTTTACATAGCCTGGTACCTTATACCCCATTTCACTTGTCCCAGAGATGCACAGTATGTTCTCTGGAGCTCAGAGGTGCTGCGCTACAGTCCCAAAACAAGGTTTCACCAAATGATTCAGGAAAAGATGGTTGCTATATATGTTACTTGTTGATCCTGCTGTAAGGACTGCCACGTGTTGCCCCACTAGCTGTTCTACAGAAATTTGCAGGCTGTTTTCTGGTGTGTTGGTGGCACAATCTATCTCCCAGTCATAAAATGTCGAATGTGATCCTTCCTCCTGGCTGGGTGCTGAGCCCTATGTGGATGATATACTCAAGACTATGAATCTGCTCATAAAACATTTGTAGAGGCTTCCTCTTGGGTAGGGGATGACAGGGAGGGGTTTGGTTGGTCTCCATTAGCTCTGATGCAACCCTGGAAGACCTGCACCCAAGGCCTCCCAAGGTTCACCCCAGCATGAAGCCAGCGCTGGTGTCTGGTTCTGCTGCTGCCAGTACTCTGGGTTATTCACTTAGCTGCTCTGAACCTCAGTTTTCTCAGCAGATATAGAGACATGAGAGTGACAGCATTAGAAAGCTTTTCCACCACTACAAAAAAAAAAAAAAAAAAAATCACTGTCACTGGGGAAGCACTAAGAGAGGCCTTTTAATACAAGAAAATCATAAAACAAGTAAAAAAATCATAAACAAATATTAAACTATAGAGCATCATAGTTATGAAGGTACACTTTTTAGGTTTTGTCAGAGAGAAAAGAACATCAGGAAGACAAACACCCTCTCTAATGCTTTTTAGTCTGTTGGACTTCCTCTGATACACACAGAATAATCAGAAAATAGCAATGAAACTGGAATTTCTTAAACGAAACTACAACATTTCTTAAGACCAACTACATAGGCTGTGACCAGCAGCTCAACAGAAACATTGCATGGCTTGTGCTTCCAGGCTGCAGACCCTTCTTGAATCCCACTGTGGCTGCCATGACCAAGACATTTGCAAGGCTCAGCATGCAGCAGGGACCATTAGTTTCTTGCTGGACCAGAAGAGACTCAACCCTGCAGAAAAATATTTGTAATGACATCAGTTTCCCCATCTCTCCCTGCTGGAGAAAGAAAAGTCTGATTGACCCTGAGACAGAGGAGCCACACGTTCCTGGAGGAAGGTACCAGATGCTGGAAGATTCAAGGCAGCTCCTCAGAAAGCAACCCATGACTGTTCATGCTTGCAATCCTTTACTGTTCCATGTAAATACTTATTAAAAAGGATCTTAGCTGTTTTCCAAACCTGTTGGACACAAATGTGGTTCACCTAGCACCTTGTAGCAAACACTACACACAAGAACAGCAATCAATTTGCCCTCTTCTTGTCCTCAAGACACCTTTTCCAAGAACCATCTGGCCTAACAGGACTCACTTGGCCCCAGGCACACTGTGCCCTCACCTGAGTGACATTAAGGAACAGCATGACCACAAGGGGAACACCTCCTGAACACAGCAGTCCAGTGAGATGTTCTGAGTGGGCATGACGGGTCCAAAAATATGAATCTGGGCAATACGTGGTACAGAATAAATATTTGGCAAGGCCCCTTGGGTGGAAGACACTTGGTTGGACAAGAAGATAAGCAGGACACTGCAGTGCCACTGGTTTGTCTGGAGGAAGACCTCCAAATGGGCTGGGGGGGAAGCCAGCAGCTATTCCCATCTGCAGAGACTCTTTCCTATTGTGTCTTGAATTCTGGCTGTTCCTCAGTGAACAGCAGACCCTCCTCTGCCCAGGAGCTCTGGAGACAGGCACATCCAGGATGATATGCCCTGACTCAGGTCAAAGCAGTGACACCACCAAGCTACACAATGGCTCCCCATATGTATTTCTGCTTATTCTGACTTCTTGATGCTATACCAGATGCCAATGGGTCAGGGATGGCACATGGAGCTCAGTGCAGTATGGGGTCATCCTCTGCATGGCCCTTTTCCTTCTGCCACCCTCCTACACTGGCATCAGGAGGCTGGAAGGTAACAAAAAAATCCCTGCACTGGCTGGCAGGAGGTGGTCATTGTGTGACACCAGGCAGGCAGTGAGAAAGGGGCATCACCTGGGACAGCCAAGAGGAGAAGGTAGAGGGAAAAGCAACAAATTACAGAATTTAAGCAAGCTTCTCGCTGCTAAGCTTTCCCTATCCCCAGGGCCTCCTCAGCATGAACCAGCCAGCAAAAGCCACAGCAACTTCTAGTGATTTTCATGTGGGCTGAATTCTCTCCTGACAAAGCACCAGTCTGTGTCCAGTCCCCCATATTTTACAAATTATAAACGGTATGAACCAAACAATTTTGTCACTTGCAATTTTACAAGCATTTTCCCCTCCATTACTTTTGACTGGGAACTGTACCACTATTTGCTTGTGCTCTGTGTATGGATAGTGACACAAATTAAGAGAAAATAGTGGGCACCTCTTTTTCCTGTTCATGACTGGCTGTAGCAGGGAGTTCATATACTGCTGCAGGAGAAAATGTGCTGTGTAAGGCGCTGAAGGGAAGCAGCAGAGCACCACAACCACAAGCAAACACCGAAATCCCTGTTGGAGAGGAATTATTATTTATATTGCTGGACAGTTTTCTTCTGTGAAACAACTGGAAATGATTTACCCCACAAATGTCTGGCTGTTGGCTGGGTAAGTAGCCAGCAAACACAAGAGTAATCAGACCATGCCAGGCTCAGATAGCTGTATGCCATCCATCGTGGATCCATCTGCAGTACATGATATTCACTGGTTTCTCTGCTCCAGACTGGTTGGGAGAGAGGTACTTGAAGGAAGGGGAAGCTGTGTCTCCACAGCTGAGTGGTTTTCTAGCTCTGTGTTGACATGGTGTGCCTTCTGGCTGCTCAAATAGTCCTAAACCAGAGCCCCATCACATTATAACATTGTAATTTAATACTCTCATTTGTTGAGTTAGAAGTAATGTAGAAAATTCAGCTCTCACCTACTTTTATGTACAATTATACAAAATTTAGTGTCTTGGACAACCTAGTGGGCAGTTCCTGGGTGCAGGTAAGGACCCTGTAGCAAGGGGTCCTGGCTCTCACAGGAGTTTGTGGGGCTCCTCCTCAGGGGAGAGAGAGAAGCTTCTAGAGAGAAGAGGCATCTAATTGGGGTGCAGGGGGCATCCTAAAAAGTGGTTCTGCCTCAGTGTGTGTTTTGTTTTGATGAAATTAAATGCTTGTCTTTGCCTAGAGCCCTGGAGAGGATGCCTTTTTATAACCTGAAACTCAGCCTAGGAGGTCCTGCACCACTTTGCCATGGTCTAAGAGCAAGGTAGATTGTTCAGGTAAGACAGAGCTCAGTGGAAATGAACTGTCCTAGCATAAAGCTACCGTAACTCAGGGGGCTATCTATAGTTTAGGCTTAAACATACTCCATGCTGGTTATGCACTGCTCAAACTTGAAAGGTGTTGGGATTAGAGCTCTGCTGTACATCCACATCAGAAAGTGAAGATCATTAAAGTAACGCTTCCTATACAACAGTGATGCAGGTCAAGGTGATCAAGGTTTTTACCCGTTCTCTGAAAACCATTTAGGTCAAAGTTGTTCTATATAATTTATCAGCTTTGATTCCCTTCCCTTCTTACATGTTCTATAGGTGGAGGTTTCTAGGTTTTCCAGGGTTTTTTTTTCACTCCCAGCACAAGTAGTTTTCCATTCTTTTCCCGAGCTTTCCCTGGTGTGCTAATGATCTTTAGCTGCCATGAGACCTACTGAAGGAAGCACTTTGGTGGAGCAAGGGAGCACAGTGGTACCATTTTACCCCAGGTCCCAGAGGAGACCACCTGGGTAGTAGTTCCCCATACAAACAGTGTGGGCACTATTCGTAGCTGTCAGGGGAGATGTGTTGGCTAACACAGGGCCTGGCCACACAGCTCTCACTCAGGAAGACTTTGACTTCAGCAGTGCTGCAAGTGTGTCAGAAAAACAGAGGATGGGGGTTGCTGGCCAGCAGGGGTGCTCCGGGTCTCATCTCGGATGATTTGCCATCAGGGATTACAGTCTAAAACACAACTTGGAGAAACCTCAGCAGCAAAAAGTTGTTCTGTGACTGCCTTATGGTGATTTTGCAGCATTCGAAATCCGTTGACGTTTTTTCGAAGTCACTCATGACTCAGGCTGATGAGGGTAAAGCCAAGCCCCCAGTTCAATTACACTACCTCCTCTCCTCCTGTTTGTGCTATGCTCATTACACAGACCGAAATCAATTAATTCTAACAGAGGAATAGGTTCCTGGCCTGTCTAGAAGTCACTGGGCACATAATTGTCCTGTTGCTTATATTAACATCTTCCCACGTTATTAGCACTGTTTGCAATCCCTGCTCTCCCACCGCAGCACGGGCTCGGGTGGCTGCTCCCTTCCCTGCACCTCTGATGGAGGCTCCCCTCCTGCATCCCGCTGTTGTACCAGTGCTACATGCAATTAAAGGCCTCCCGTGGCTGAAGCCTTCAGATGGACTGAGAGGTCCTAAAAACATGCCTTTCTCATGATTAGGCAGCTTTAAGCTAAATAGGATTAAGGAGAGAGATACCACCACGGAGGTTGTGGTACCACCGAATACCATTGAAGTTGTGGGGAAGAGGAGGGGAGGACAATAACAGTTTTCTGAGCAATTCACACATTGTTTTTTAAAAGGATTGAATATAATTACATTTAGAAAAAAATACATCTCCTTTTAAAAGTGTATCTTAAACATTCAAAACTCACATTTTTAAATTTCAAGCTTGAAAAACATACAACCCCTGAAACTCAAATCTTTGAGGCACTGGAAATCAAAGAAAAGTTAGTTATGGCTTGTGAGCTTTTTGTCTGTAGAAACAAAGGATTAATGGCCAATAAACAAGCATCTCAGAATCCCCCTTTTTTAACAAAGACTTTGCTTACGACTATTCTTGTTGGATTAGGAAACTGAAAAAAAAAATCAAACAGGCAACAAATAATTTTACCATTACCAGGTAATATGTGTTAATTGCTCGGTTTATATACTCTGAATGACATACCATTAGAGACTGTGTATGCATTGTAACTAGAGCATTAATAAATTTAAAATGTGCCTATTAGGATGACAGCTTTGGAGGTGCAAAGGAATAACAGTTATCACTTGGCAGAAGCAGATCTCACCCCATCTGCCGAGACTTTGCATACATTTTCAGCTTCCTGAGCAATGATTAGGGCTGTCAGAACCTCTTTAACCTTCTAACTGCTGGTCCCAACTGGCCTTAATTAGAGACTAATGAATTCAGAAGATGCAGGCCGTGAGGAAAACTGCCTTGACAGTTTGTGTACAAATTAAGCACCAATTACTTCATGCATCTTTTGCATTGCTGATACAAGTCTCTGTTATTATTTTTGAATATGGTCATTTTAGCATAAACCAAGAACTTTGCTAATGTATTTTGTCATTTTTATGGCTCATCATAAAAAAAAAAAAAAAGAAAAAAAAAAAAGAAAAAAAAAGAATATCAGGAGGGTCATGAATATGTGAAATAAACTATCACAGATGATAAAAAGAAATTAATTTTTCTCTAGGGAACATCTTCCAACATTTTATCCCCTAATACCACATTATTATTATCATTAGTCACATATAGTCACATAATGATCACAGTTTAAGAAACAGACATAACATGGTACTCTGCATATTTTTACTAAGAATATAGCTGCTGCTATTAACATAAGAAAGAAAAAGATACAGGTAAAAGTCTTTCAGTTCTGGGATCTCAGAAAAACTTTACTTCCACCCATGTTAGCAGGTTACTGACACTGTTAAGGGTAGAAACATGAGCACAGAGCAGTAGCTGTATAGTCCAGTGGCTGTAGGGGTTTAATTGTCCCCAGTTTCTCTCTCCTATTCACAGACAGCAGAGGTACAATACATTTTTTAAAACAACCTCTAAGCCCAACAAAAGTGCACACCTGCGACTAGGGTCTGACAAGGCAGGGGAATGTTCACCCCACCACCCCATAAAATTGACTTGGTGAAAGTCTGAATCCTTGCTGCTCCTGCCAGACCCAGTGGGAGAGTAAATGTGACTTAAATGGAAAGAATACACACCAGCATTTCTTGTGAACTGCAGAGCACTTCTGAGATACACAGCCCTTTGAACAGACACACAGCCATTCCTTCACTGGCCAGTTACCTCTTCCAATTTGGACTGCTGCATCTTTTCATTTCTCCTAATTACCATCATGTTCCCCATTGCATTTGGTGAAATTTATCACCGCTCTGCAAGTTACTCAAACCCCACTGCAGAAAGTCTCCTGTCTGTACTGCTGCAAATATTGAGGTCATACAGCCCTCTTCCCTGAGCATCTCCTGCCCTGGCTCTCTCTGTCACAGGGATGGAAGAATTTCCCTTCAGAGGCTCAGAAAGAGGAAAGCCAAAAAGAAGCAGAGGGATGGATGAACTGATAGCAAATAGTGAAATTTTGCAACTTGCATATCAGATTAGACTACAGGATGTGTGCTTTGTGTTCCACAGATGTACAGAGCTGGAAAAGAGCTACAGCAGAATGAATTCTCCAGTACTGCAAACTTCTTCAAACATGGAGATGCTCTGTGTGAAGGAAAGAAGGAAATTTCTGTCATGTCAATAAAAATCTCTCCCAAGAGGAGAGAGAGAGCATTAGAGCCAGCTTGAAAACACAAGGCCAGATTCTCAGTGGCAAGTCACAGAGCCAGCATCTGCAGGTCTTGAATTTCAGTCAAATAAAGCCTCAACTATTACGTGACATGAAGTTCTGTCTTTGTCCAGAAAAAGCCATGGAAGCCACTCTCAGTCCAGTCTATATACCATGTAAGAGCTTCCTTCACAGAAATCTTTGCTGCATTTCATCAAAAGTAATTTTAAACTTTCCTAATGAGGATAACCTAACGATCTGGTGTGACACTTTCCTAATTGTCCTATCATTCAACACTGGGATTTTGTGTTGGTAACCCGACATTTTCCTGCTTTCATTTACACCAGCACTTGTTTACAACATGTAAAAACATTTTTTTACATATATGAGAGTCCTTATTGTATGAGCTGCCACTGAATTTAAAGCTGTTCGTAAATTTTGCTGAACTGTTTTCATCAATCACATTCTGGCATGGCCTCTGTCCCAGAGAACAAGTCCATGCTCCAGATTTAGAGTTTGTGAGGCTGTGAATCTCTAGACCAAGATACACTGTGGCAGTGAGGTTTTTCATTGAAAATTACATTCAGAGATGATGAGCTGGCCCCTATGATTTCTAAAGTTAAGTCTAAGATTGTCTAAGATTGTGGCTTGGCTGTGTCTCTAACCTGATATAGATTTTTCATAAACAGGGTTGTTAGGTTAATGGACTTTGATTTAGCATCATTCCACTTCCCTTCTTCCATTGCTGTTAACTTTTTCTTTCTTTTAATTTTAATTTTTATGATAATCCTTCCTTGGTGTTTAATAACAACATCTCCTTCAGCAACACTTCCACATGGACTGAATGCAGATTTGACACTGTCATCTGGGTTATCGTTATATGGTGTATGGCTCCCTTTTGTTTATCACAGCTCTAAAAGCTCACGATAGAGAGGGGAGTCAGAAGAAAAGAAAGGAAAGGTGACACAGCCTGTTTGTCTGATCCAAAGCCCTGGTGAGTGGTGAAGATGTGCCATAAATCCTGCAGAGAGAAGAGTTTTACTGTGGCAATGAAGGTCGAAGTACGCTGAGAAAATGAAATGTACATGTGTGTGCATGCATGTGCTTGTGTGTGTCTACATGCATATGTGCTGGCATCCCACCCTCTAGCAGCTGGTCCAAAATAAGACCACAGAACTTTGCCACTGGCTGGGTCAGATCTGTTTTATTCAGCTCACATTGGGAAAGCATAAAACATCTGAGGCTGAAGCCCCACTTCCCAAGAAGGTGTAGGATTTCCGTGGGACAGCAATTCTAGCTGTTGACTCCTGTGCATGGCCTTGTTACACCATGATTTTCTGGTCACCTTTGACTTCTTGCCGTTCCTTTAGAAGCTGCCTCATGAGCACATCACCCCCTACCTGGGACACACCAACCTCAGGTCTTGTCCTCCTCACCGGTACCAGGTTGCTGCACATGTGACAATGGCACAAAGCCCACAGTGGTCTCCGGGATGCTCAGGCCAACAGAAATGTCTTTCTCTGGCATTTGAAAAGGAGTCTAAAGTTGTGATTTTCTTCACTTATCCTTACTGATTAAAGCACTCAGCTTTTCCAGGTGGATATATGGGTATCAGTTCTGCTTCCAGACTTTATTCTTCCACCTGGTAAGTCCGTTTAGTTCATCAACCCCACCAGAACAGCTGAAAGAACAACAAAAGAAAAAAAAAAAAAAAAAAAGGAGGGTTCAGGAAAAGAGGGATTAAATAAACATCAAAATCAAAATCATGGAATAGTTAGCAGTCCCCTCATAGAAGACATTTATATTTAACTACTGTACATGGAACCAAAGCATCCCCTGCAAAAACAAGCACTCTACGTATAAAAATTTAAAACCACATTGATAACCCATCTGGCATCCTCCTAATTATGAATCTCTTAGTGGAGTGATATTCCCTTTAGAAGCAAAACAGTAAATACAACAAGGGAAACATGATTATTAATTTTTTTTTTGCTCTGTCTTTTAAGACAAGCATTCATTCACATGTGCACCCAAAATCTTTGTCAAATGGAATTTTTTGAAGTAAAAACATAACACAATGCCCACTAATTAACGATTTTAGAAGAAAATAATACCCTGTTCTCCATCGGGAGATGGTATTAATAGGTGCTTCATAATACAGAGTGTGTTTGAACCCCAGATGTCTTGCCCCATATGTAGAAAGAAAATAGAAATAGAAAGGCCCAGCTTCTCCTTTCATCTTCACATGCCATTCTAACCAGTACAGGCTTCATAACAACTAGTTGTCTCATGGAAACAAAGGACAATGCTTGATTATCTGGAGACAACTTCTTTCTCTTTCATGGGAATGTTATTTCTGAGGAGGTGCCACCCATACACAACTTCTCTTGACAGGCTCCAGCTCCCTTCCTGGTCTGAAAGGCAGCAGGAAAGGCAAGCAGTGACTTCTGGGGAGAGATCTGTCTCAGGCCATCTAGCTGAGAGCAAATTTTTTTTTAGTTGTGCACTATGGACAACGAGTGGCTTGAACAGTTGCTTCTTGGGAAGTCATTCTGACTTTACAGAGAGTTAAACTGTTTTATTTTAAAACAAGTTGCCCCCAGTGGGAGCCCTGGAAGGAACCATGGAAGAGGGATATCTCCTTTAGGGAGTCCATAAGGCTTGCAACTGCTTTTGAAACATAAGTGTCAAGTAATGGGTTATCAGACTCTGAGCAAGGAAACCCCTATGGAAACCTTCACCATCACCTAAAGACTTTGACTGTCAAGCATGGGGCACTGGAGAAGGGGCAATGTGCAGCACCCTTAGAGACCTTCACTCATTACAAAATTTTAAGTCCCTAAGCCAGTGATAGACAGGTTCCTTACTCACTAGCCCATTGCTTCCGGATTTTCCTCCCAAACAGAACAAATTTTACCCTAGCTTTTGCAGATTGCCTCCTCCACAGCCTTCCCCCCTTCAGAAGCAGATACTGGTAAGCTACCATGCCATGCCAGGCTTTGGCTTCACAGCATCTCAGCATCTCCCTGTTTTACACACCCAGAGCTTCCCTCCACCCCCACCCTGCATTTGTGGAGATCTCTGCACCCGATAACTCTACAGACTTAGCTGCTCAATATCGATTACCAGCTTTAAGAAATCTTTTCAGTTCAGTCATAGGCTTATCTGCTTTTGTTGTCACGTGATTGGGGATGATGCCATCAATACAGATTACAAACTCGTCTCAGCACCCTATAAAATCTGCACATTTCCCTGTTTCAGCCTTCCTAAACCACTCTGGTGGGTCCTGCTGGGCAGTGAGAGAGGCTGTGTGTGCCACATCACATTGTGTTGGCTGTACAGAGGGTGGGAAATGAAAAATCTGAGAGAAGCTTAACAGTGCTCTTCCTCCAACATCTGCTCCCAGCAAGGGCATCTAGGGACCTGCCATACAGGTTTTTTCTTTCCTTAAAGATGATCACCGTGAATGTTGCAAAAAATAATAATGTAAAACATTTTGACAGCCAAGTAAGCCATGAAACATTAAATCTCCAAGGCCCATATGCTCCCCTCTGCTAGCACAAGTGGAGAGGAGCAAAAGCCCCGTGGAAGCTGGCAGGGAGAAACACTTGACCCATATCACCAGTGTCCTGCTCCTCTCTGCCATATCTGCAACCTTTCTGCCCTGGGAGAGAGGACACAGAGGAATGGAAGGGGCAGAGGGGTATTTTGATGTGCTCTCAGCATTACTGTCCTTCATAATTGGAGGGGTTTTTTCCTGCTTGCAGCTTTGATACCCAGCAGCAAGGCTGTAGCCACCAGAAGCCCAATGAAACCTGAATTTGAGGAGAATAGCAAGGCCAGGAGAGAAGGCCACATAAATCCTATGGGACAGGGAACAAAATTCTTACAAGTGCCTTGTGTTCTGTGGGATTTTCCTGCTGCTCGTGTGGCCTCAGCTGGCTTTCCTGCAAGCCAGCTGTCAGTGAAGAGACATGTCACCTAAAACTGTTACCTCAAAGAAATTTCACGAGTTTCTTGTCTCTTTTTAAGAGCCGCTGGTCTTTCTCTGTACCCACAACCCTACTGCATTGCAGAACTTCCTCTTTACTGACAAAATTAACCCTAAACCGGGCATCAGTTTGGGAATGACTCGGGCTCAAATTGATGACACAAGATCCCACCTTTGGCATGCTTAAAGGAAAGGCAAGAGTCATAAAAAAATAGATCAAAGGCTTACCAGAGCCTCAATGATGTACCAAGTTAATGTGGGCATGCACACCTGTTCCAGCAGACACCAAGACACAAGAGAATGTCCCACCCCAGCCCAAAAGACCCCAGATCTCTTTGACATAGGTGGACAAGTTTTGCAGCCATAGGAAGAATCCTTAACTCCTTTATCATCATGTGTCCACAGTCACCACCACCAGGAAAGCCACCAGGTGAGATGTCCATTAGCCCAAGCAGCAAATTACTCCCCCTGAGGTTACTAAATCTATATCCAAGTGAATATGTTTACAATGGCTTTAAATAAGGCTCCTGGACATACAGGAATCATACATAGTTCAGATGGCAATGTCAAAGTCCTGGTAAAGTGGCAGTTTGTTAAGACTGTAAGTGGTGCCCTTCAGATTTAGAGGTGGCTGTGGTGGCTGGCATGCAGGCAGACACCCCTACACAAATCCTTTCCAGGACCTCCAAAGAGTAGGCAGGGGCACCTGGGGTTTCACTTGCCTCAAATTTGGTGATGGGTGAACATGCTCACACATCAGATGGTAAATATTCAGGCTCTCTCAGTTTCAATGAGTCGTTATGACTGAAGAAATCAAAAGTCCCATGGGGCAGAGCTGCACTGGAAAATCAAAGAAAAACTTGGTGTGTTTTTTTGTTTGTTTGTTTTTTTTAAGATAAAATGAACAGAATTATCTTCATTAATTTTTTAACCACAGAAATATTTACAATCTAATTACATCCATTCTTTTTCTGTTCAAATATTATTTTTAAGGGCTTCTTGGCATCGAAGAGCCTCTTTCTTTGAAAATCCTGACCCAGTATCAGGAAGAGAACAGACCTAAGTCTCTTAATCTAATGGCTGCTAGCAGGGGTGACTACTTCAGCAATGCTTGGCTGAAAAATGAACTTTGCAGTAAATGACCTTCAGAGAAGAAGACTATTCATGTTAATTAGAAGCTCTTTTCAAACAGGATTCATATATGCATTAGGCTATGTCATTCTGAACAATGCCATCATTGTAGTAAACATCAAGACAAGATTCAAGTACAGTTATGAAAATTTTACCAAACTCCAGTTAGTTTTTTTCCCCCCTAAGATTATGAGTTATAATTACTGATGTTTTGCACAATAGGATGTCTCCTAATGGCTTTTAGCTTTTTCCACTGCTAACTTACATATTTAAAATCCATACAATTATGGACAATTTATAAGCATTATGAGGCTCTCTACCCTCCACATTCATTCCATTTTTTGCATGGATTCTTACTGATTCAAAGCAGTTTTGAGCCCAACAAATCAAATGCTTTTTGCTTAAAACATAACATTCATTCTTACAGAGCCCACTTTATTCTTATTACTACTTATTACTTATTATGCATATTTAATTTAAGAATGCATATTCTCCATTAAAAAATTAGAATATTTTGAAGAACTGGAAAGTGATTATTTTGGTTAGTTCCCCTTGATTAACCACTCACATGTTGGATGTGTTCTTTCTAAAGCAGATACATAATAAGAATTGAAAATGGCAAAAAGAGGCTACCAAAAGAAAAAAAAAATGAACAAAATAAATTAATGCATAAAATAAGAGATGTGATTTTACACAGTTTATGTCAAAATGAATCTTTAAAAAATAGCTACTGCATATTAAAAAATTGCTATCTGGGAAAGATAAAGTAGTACAACAAATATGATCCAGAAATTTTACTAGAAGATACAATAAGTACAAGGTTATGTGCAAGGAAATAGCATAATTCTACATGAATCTTGAGCTGCATTTAATAATTGTTTTCATTGTTGAGTCTTTTAAAATCCATTTACAGAGTATCTTGCTTGCTTTTGAGCATTCAAACGCAAACACAAAATCACTTTTAAAAGATAACCTGTCAGGCACTATGCACAGTTGCTTCACTATCCAAAAAACATATATTCCTAAGTAATTAGAGAATTATCAAGGAATGTGTTGTGGATTTTAGCAATCTGTTTAATGAAGAAAGTAATTTGTATTGTAAAACAATTAGCTAGAAAAGGGGAATTAATAAATATTACCAATATATATGGTTTATTTGAAGCCTTGCAAGATTCCAAGCGGGCAAACAATTTGACTGAGCAAACAAACTGCAAGACTGGGCTCATCCTACATATCTGGTACATGACAGTGTTCATTATTCACAACTTGGAGGGGCTGCTGTACACTGTATCTGCACTCTGGCCTGAACTGGGCATCTGAGTGGCTTTCAGAAATGGTGTGATGGGCAAATCTGTCACCACTGGCTTGGACAAGGAGGTCCCTGCTCATCACTCTTACTTTTGTGAATCATCTTCATAACAGGTCAAATTCCTTTGCACGTTGTTTAGGGAACCCCACCACTTACTTTCATCTCACAATTTCCCATAAGCTCGAATTCTGATCCTTCTTTCCCTTGAGGACAGATCTTTCTGGCTGCTGCCAGTTTTTTTCCCTTCTCAGATTTGGATTTTGTAACACTCAGAACAGGGACTGCTATGGTTGAGAGGTAGCTACACTTTTGTTTGAGCATGTGGGCTTAAATGCCTCATTCAAAAAGAGGAAGCAAGTAAAACCTGAGGCATACTTGACTTGATCATCCCTGTTTGGTCTTTCTGTGTGTGTATGGCATTATTGCATCTGTTCTTTAAAGAAAGGAAAAAGAAGAATGGACCAGATGTGGGATTCATTTTATTCATACTCAATCTGTTCAGAATTCAAAGAAATGGTTTCTTTATTTGCTCTCTTCTGGGAAAACATCTTGAGTTAATTTTGTTCTGCTCATAGGTTTGTAGAAATGGTCTGGAAAGGTACTTCAGGAGTTCATCTTGTCCATCTTGCTGCCTCAAAGCTGACTCACACCCAGTGCTCTCCAACATCATGCTAAATTAAAGTATAACAATAACATTTTTTTTCTCCACAAAAACACTGCAAGAGAAAGTAAAAGGTTAAGAAATTACCTAGCAACACATCATGACTCTGCCACAGGATTTAACACTGTTCTCCAGGCATCTGTGGTTGCTCTCTGCTAGAGAGCACGCTGGCCCTGTAGCTGTTGCTGCATCCTCAGGCCACAGCCAGCTGCAAGTTGTGAGGGTACCTGCCACAGCTCCTGCAGATTTACCTGGGCATCAAAGAAAGAATGTAAGGTAACACAGCCACCCTACTACAGCTGCTCACTGGCTGCTGTAAGGGTGCTCAGGCTTCTTCCAAGACCTACACCACTCTAGTGGGCTGAGATGGTGCAATGGTATCATATGTGCCTGATGGCATGTGTTTAAAGCTACCCAGAGCAAGGCATTTGCAAAGGGTTGTTCTCCAGAGCAGAAATTCAGACTTACACAAGCTATTCCAAGTTGGCTTCTGGAAAAGGAGGTACGAATGATCGATGGCCATCAGGCTCTGCAGGTATAAGGATACCTGAAGTCCAACACAATGTTTTAAAAGGAAATCACACCCACCAGAGAAGGCAAAATTGTTTCTGGCTCCAAATAAAACTAATATATTAAAGACAGGACACCTAGGATTCTTCAGGGTCATGGAGTCCCACTTTATACCAGTACCACCAGTATTATTCACTAGCTCAGGGAAAACATGGAAGTTTAAGTTTTACCCAGAAACCTCAACCAAATCTGTCTTTCCCAACCATTTTATAGATGCTGTTTTCCATACCCATTTCTTTCATCCCGTCTCCCTCCTCTCCTCCTGCTTCCCTCTTCTGCACCCTCTCTCCACCCAATGCCTGGCCCCACAGAGCCTTTGCATGCCCTACAGCTTGGTGTCCACACCATAGGCTTGCAGTGCTCATTGGCTTGATGGGGGGAGGCACTGGGTGATGAGAAACACCTGAACCATGACTTAGCTGTTAAACCAGTGTCTCCCACTCCCATCCCACCAAGACCCCCAGGGCAACCCTGCAGTGCCGTTGTAGTTTTGCTGCTTCTCCCCTTGACCAAGGGGGAGATGTGCAGACTACATATGCCAGGAGCAGAGGCAGAATCCTGGTTCCAAAAGGCAGTGATGAGGGCTGGTCTGTGGCTAGGAGGAAGGAGACACAAACATGCAGACAGCTAAATCTTCCTCACAGTATTACCTCTCCTACCCCCAGCCTGCAGGTTTGCAGCAGTGCTGGTTACAGGGCAGGCACTGCAAGGGCTGCTGCCCAGCCAGCCACCCTTCCCTTTGGTGCTGGAGCTTTACAAATCTTACCCTCTACCACCCTTCTCCATAGGGATTTTTACACTATGCCCATGTTCCAAATAAAATAGCACCTCAATTCAGGCTCAGGCACTGGCGAACAATCCTTGGCAGAATTTAGCTGTTGGTACCCTCTCTGGCATGGCTGTGCTCTGGGCCAGCTAGCGTAGGTCCCAAAATAACCTGCTGGGCAGCAGCCAGACAAGGAAAAAGGGAGAAATGCTGACTCTGTAATAAAGAATGTGGGACTTGCATTCAACCTAATCCAGCCCTGGCACAGCCCTGAGCAAGGCAGCCTGGAAACAACAAGGGAAGCAGGGAGAAGGAGCAGGGCAAGGGGCAACAAGAGCCCCAAGAAGAAAGGAGAAAGGGCTGGAGCCATGGTGGAAGTAATAACAGCCCTGGATGCATGAATGAGGTTGGTTCCTCATGGCAAATAGGAACTTTAAAAGAAAGAAGAAGAAAAGTGTGGAAGTGTAGAAGGCTGTGGTCCAACAACACAGAATAATGGGACTCAGGCTCCCTGTGGTGATGCATCAGACCTACTCCTTCTCACTTAACCATAGATTTGCTTTTCTGTAGTAGGGCTTAGATGAGTTCAGTGCATCTAATAATTTCTACAATAAAACTCCACACTGGGTAACAAGTGCTTTGCCCTCTTCACACTTCAACAAATCAGGCTGAGCTGTAACAGTTGCTCACCATCATTTTGGATGTTCCCTCTCTCACGCCTGTATGAGGCAGTTGGCAAGAGACCCAAAAGCCATCCCTCGAGCTGCTAGCCTGGCCGGGGAGCAGCAGTGTCTCACAGTTTGGACAAGCTGCTAGCTCTCTTTCAGGCACTGCTCAGACAGAGAGCAGGGAAAGAGCTTCACTCCCAGGCACTGTTTCCCATAGGCAGTCTGGACACAGCCACCGTTTGTAGAAAATTTAGTTGTGGATCTGAGCAATGACACTTTGCTTTAGTGAGAGAGGGTGGGCTCCCCTCTAGTTTGTGTCCAAATTAGATTCAACCGTAAGTACCAGCTATGGATCTATGTTTGTGGACCAGGACACTGCAGACTGAAATTCAAAGGGGACCAAAGACAGGCAGGAGTGACATCCTCTGAGGGGTCGTGAGGAGGAGGAGGAGGGGAAGCTTCAGTGTCTAGGTATTTATTCAGTAGGTAGGAGCTCATACACACTTTGTCCATCCTTTTGACCTTGAGTCTAGGTGTCTATGAACTCAAGAGAAAGTCCTATCACAGCTGTGTTTTGTCATTGACTTTTTATGACCACTATCGTTGGGAAATACTTTGTGAGCAGGAACCTCAGAGACACTCTCTGAAACCAGAAACAGGCAGGTAGTCCTTGATGGAATAACAGTGTGGTACCAAAGTGATTGTCCTTTTCTTAGAATACATGACAGAGTGGGGACTTGTTCCTATTATTAGCAACATGTAAATGATAGAATCCTTGTGTATCAGGACCAGACTTAGATCTTCAGACTTAAGACAGAGAGCATCTTAAATTGAAGCCTTCCCCTTTTTGCTCCAGAAAAACTAAATCAACATCTAATTCAAAGCTGTGCACATCAGTGTAAAGCCCTTCCCGTCTACACTAACATTTTAGGTTGGATGCATTTTCCACTAAAGGTAAAGAAGCCAGTTTTTTTTGTGATTAATTTTATTTTTCAGTATTTAAAGGCCTAGTCATCCTGTCCAGTGCCTAAGAGAACACAATTTTCTGACATTCCAGTGGATACAATACATTTTATAGTTCCTGTTTTTTTTAACAAAACAGTTTTACCCTGTATTTTTAAAAGGCAGTAAGATTGTAAAAAATATCATTTAACAACCTCTGGCATCATTTAGAAAACTGATTGCATTTATGATGAACTGAAGAATCATAAGGTATGAAACAAAGTAAAAGCAGATGGCCCATACACAGAGTGCAAACTGTTACCTTTCAAAAACATGAGTAAGGATACAAGAATTTATCAACTACTTTTCTCTGCTTCGTAGAAGATCTGAGTGAGCTATTTGCTATTAAAATGCTTCTTCAAAAGAAATAATGTTCTCCAGTATTTATAAATACATTTAGCTTCTCCATTGGATGAAAAACAAAACTATCTTACCAAATGCTGGCTGTTTAGTATGTAAATTAGCTGGTTTACTAGAATTGAATTTATATGCGAAACTTTATACAAAATCCTCTTGTTTCTCTAACCCACTAATAAGATCAGAAGACAACACAAAACATAGATTAAGTCTGTCTTTCAGTCACAGACTCAATCTTGTTGGCATAGGGTCCAATAATATTCTTTATAAAAGAGTCAAAAGTCATGCAAAAATTAGAGTAATTTTTAGGGAGCCTACCAGGACTCCTCATGTGTTCTCAGGGTGTAATTTACCTTCAAACTTTTAAGTAATTATGTGTAAGTTTCTGTTTCTATAGCATCAATAATTTAAAAGAAAAGGAGAGCCCTTGCCTAATTCCTGTGGAAGCTATGTATCTTTTCTATTATAAGCATTCTTGTGTAATTTACTCATCCTTAGAAATAGAGGTATTTGTGAACCAAGGATTTCTTGAATGTTTTTGTATTCAGTAAAAGAATGCACCGAGGTCAAAGCGGGATTGATTTGAAGGAGTTAGGTTTTAAAATCCCTTTAAAAATCAGGACAAAGGATACCACCCTATTAAAATAAAATGCTTAAAAATGAAAAGTATTATGCATGCCACACAGTAGAAGATCAGATTTTTATTAATGCAAGTTTTAAATGCTGATTAATCCTCTTGAGAATCAGTTTCCCAAAGCTTTGGCCTGCATTCAAGTCTCTTTCAAAGGGGCACATCACTTCCATTATTCTGAATATTAATTGAACAACATTATAACTAAGGACACAAAGCAAGATTTAAAACATGATTACAGCTGTCATTGCTTACATCTAAATAAGTCGTTGGAAATTGAAGCTTGAGGCAAAAAAAAAAAAAAAAAAAAAAAGAAAAACCAAATAAATAAATAAATAATAATAAAAAAAGCCATACAAACAAATAAACAAAAAAACCCAAACAAAAACAACCAGCAAGCCCTGCTGTAAACCTCTCTTGTCAGGATGGTGAAGCTGCTGCCTCCCACGACCCCCCCTCAGCTCAGTCAGGATGGATCGTCTGTGCACCGCGTGCTGACGGCTCGGCTGGGGCTGGCACCTCATGTGTTCATACAAACTTCCACCACTACCCTCCCCTTTGCAAACTGTGGATATGTTTTGTCTTGCAAAATAATAAATGTCCCAGGAAAAAAAAAAACAAACACTGTCATTTTTAGGCGTTAATGGGAAGAGGGATGGTAATTGTTCAAAAGGTTGAGCTGCTCATATGCTTGCTTCCTACTAGAAAGGTTTTATTTTATTTGGTTGGTGTAAACCATGTTCTGATCCAGCTTCAGCACATGTCTCTGCACTTAACACTGAGCACGTACTCAGGTACATTCCTGAACTGGGCCAAAAGGTACCTCCTTTGAAATGTTTGTCCATAGCTGCTGTTCTTGGAATAATGCCTTTTTTTTGGTGAAAACTGATGTGAGGTTACAGTAACATCTAATTGTGATTAGACAAATGGCATTATGGAAGAAGTATTAAAAATTTATAGTCCTATTTACTAAGTTTATTTGTTGGCCATAAAAAGCTGGATCTTACATAACATAAAAAGCATCCAGTCCTAATGATGAAAAAGATATAAAAAGATAATGGTGCAATCATAACATGTCTCTGAGAGTTTGTACATCTCAGTTGCAGTTTGGCACATCGCATAATTGTTGTGCCAAACTGGCACCAAACCATGATATGTTAGTGAAAAGGGCCCGCAGTTTAAGAGGAAAATCTAGAAGTGTTAACTATACACTGTCTAATTATACAGCCTTCCTGTCCCAGAATGTGATTTCTGAAACCATTTCTGACATATGGGAAGAGGGTAGAACAGCTGGTCATTAAGGTTTTCTCAAGACTATTTAGTAACACACTTGAATGTAATTAAAGTGCTACATTAAATACTGCACTTGTGTACAATGTATTTTTAATCTTTATGGCGTGCTGTAAAAGTAAATAAATGCAAAGCATTAACATTTCTCCCCTTCATCTCCTAAACTGTTAAGATATAATGAAAGTCCCTATCCATGCTGCTTGTATTACCTGAAGAATCCTCTGGTGCTTTACAAGCATCCGGCACAGCAGGTAGGTGGCAAATCCAAGAAGAATTGTGTAAGATGGATATAAGATTACTGGTTTTCATTTCCCAAGTTATGCTGTGATGACTTACTGAGATGTATTTCGACAGAAAATGTTGCAACAGTCCTGGTTTATTTGACGGTTTCCTTTGGAACCAGCCAAGGTGATGCAAAGAAACTTTGACCCACAGTGGGTCTAATGCAAGGAGCAAAACTTTGTACACAAAATGCACAAACATCTTTGCAGCAAACTTTACTGTCAGGTGTCCTAGTGGGACTTCTGCCTGTTACAGGGTCAGAAGTCATCTCCATAGAGATGCAGATTTCAGATGGATTAAATTATAGAATTGCATTTTTACCCTATAATCTTCATTGCAAAAGAGATACCTAGACCAACCATCGAGACAGTTAAACACTACACAAGATCAGGGCCCCAGTTATTTGTGTGTTCCCTCCCTCTATCACCTGTGACCTGTATTTCTATTTCTACAGACAGTAATCAAGGCATCTATATGAACCAAAGGCCACTGTAAAAGAACCTGAATCAGCCAAAAATTGTGAAACAACTCATATTCTGAAAATTAGCCTTGAGATTGGCTCCGGTACTCCATTAATGATATCCTGGGGATTTTGTGATCCCAAAACAGTGGGGATACTGTTGCATTGTGAAAAAAAGAAAACAAAACAAACAAAAAAAGAGATGTCTTTCAATGCACTATTTTTGTTTGATGCACAATGTTTTCAAATTTTTTGGCATAAAATGTTTCTCTGCATTACAATTGTGCTTTCTGATATTGGCATTTTGGTTTACATTATTTAACAATACTTTTGCTTTAAAAAGAAAGCCAGAAATTTATTGAAAAGTCAAAATTGTTCTTGACTTCTAAGTTCCAACAAATACATGTTTTAATTCACTATTCACAGAATATGATCAAGACCTGCTGTCAGTTCCTTAGGACATTTTTTGGGGGGCTGTGAATGCAGCACGTTCTAAAAAATATTTTATTTTGTGCTGCCGTAGTTTCGTTTGAACAAAAAGGATAGCTTTACACAGTGCTTCCCATTACCAAATCAAAACAGGAGGACAGAGAAGAAACTTATAAGAAGACAGGTTTAACAAAGCACTCAGTCTGTAGCTTTCAAGGCAAATAATGAGACATCATCAGCAGCACTACAATGAAAACCATGGAAGTGAAAATGTGTGTATCTATTTACAAGAGCTCTCTGGTGACAGTGATGAGTTCTGTCTGTCACTGCACATGTGGTGAAATTAAACTTTATGTTACTTTGCCAAGGTAGGCCTTGTTTTTTATTTTTTCTGAACTATAATGTTGGGTTTTGATTTGTGAAAAGTTGCTATTTGCAAAGGAGTATGACATGCTGTATTTTAGGTTTTGCTGGGCATTTTCTGGATCAGTCAGAATCCTTCTGTTTGAATATATGTTTCTTTTCCTCTCTGCTAATGGTGCATCTGCAGCAATTTTCTTTTTAAAAAGGAGCAGTGGCATGAGTAGCCGATCATCCAATCTTCCTGACTGTTCATGGATGGATTTTGCATCACGTTACATCCTGCAGCTGTTATGTGCTGTCAAAACCAAGAAATGCCAACCAACGTAGAGAAACCCACGAAGGCAGGAGACACAACTCTGTTATGGCAAGTTAATTCATTTTCACAAGAGATGAGAGTAACTATAGATCTCACCACATTCAGCATTAATTGCAAAACTCATCTCTCTGACTTAACTTTGCCTCATTAATTTCTTCACACACAGTTGCCAGGTACAACCACATCTAAGCACAAACAGAAGCAAACAAAAAATCTGTTAATCAAGCTACTTTTCCTACAGACTAAAAAAGGAAAAAAAAATTAAAGGCACTGACATATTTTGGCATTTGGAAGGTAGTCAGGTGTTGTACTGGTAGAGGCTATGTAAATACCATGAGAAGTAAACAGAACTTCATTAAAACTTCTGCAAAACATACTGTCTTCTTCAGAACAGCAAATTCTTTCAAGGTTAACCCAAACCTTTACACTTATTTTTCTACACTTAGAGATCAATATTTAGAAATAAGGAAGATATTATGTTTTTCAAACATACCAGATGGCCTTAGATCCTTTCCAAAAGCACCCAAAAAGACACAGTTGCCATTGAACTAGGTGTGCCATGAATACATCCAGAAAGACTTAATTCCCTTTCTTCTCAAATAGCTTTCACCCCAAAGATGAGGTGAAGAATAATTTTCTTCCTGGGTACTTGTGTGTTACTGAGTGAAAAAGGAAGTGGAATCACTCACTTTCCCTGAGAGATTCACTTGAGTTGATTCCCTTCTGAAACACAGGAAAGAAGAAGTTGTGTGGAGCCACATGAGAAGATGTAAATTGTTGGTGAGCATAGAGTAAACAACTTGCTCATTTAAGCAACTAATACTATTCTCTTTCCCTTTTCTGCTTGTTTTCCAAAAAAATATTGTTGGTTTAACCCTCCATTGTCATATCATGAGCACTGAAATATCCAAACAATATCTATAATCATTACAGAGCAGTTTGTGTGTGTCACAGAGGCCTCGTCACTAATTTGTCTGAAAAAATGTCTGCATCTGCTGTGAGCAGCCTTGAGCACTCGACAGTCAGACCTCTGGCTTGTGTCCACTCACATGAACCCAAAATTAGATCTTAGAAAATAACCATCCATAAGACAGTCAACCTCAGTCCAGGTATTTCTAGTGAATGAACATGAACTGTTCTGGTACAAAACGTGAGCAATCCCCAGTACAGCATTTAATTGTTTGAGCCTGACCAAGACATATGCATGGAAAACAAAGACCAGAGACAGGGTCACAGCTTCTGCCTTGTTTGCCCACCCTTCTCTACTCCTCTTGGCAGCGCTACAGCCACTTCACAAAGGTAATCTTCTCTGGTTTTTTAGCCCTAAAATTATCCACAGCAGTGATTATTATCAATTTCTTGCTCTAGGTTTGCTGGTTCATTTCTTGAGTTGAAATACTTGCTGTGTGACAAGAACCAACCTGAATAATCCTTCACCCACCTTATTTATCTTGCATATTTTTTTTTATTTTGTCTTAGAGAATGAACTCAACATCAAACACTTTACCTTCTACTGCTGTGCATTCTCCTGCCACCAAAGAAACAATAGGTTTTGATTCTTTGATTTAATATATTACACTCCCTCACACTTTCTAGTGACACTTTCTATTTATTTCAGCCTACAGATTCAGTTAGATATTAAATTAATAATCTATTGATTTAAATACTATCCACTCATGAAAACTGCAGTTTTCAAGTAAGATGTTCTTCCCATAGAAAATACACAACACTCTTCCTACTGTGAGTTGCAGCCTGATACATGTAGCTCAGTTTCTGTGAATCTCCTCACCAGGATTTAGTCGGGCAGCAGTCTGGCACAACCTGGCTCTTTTTTTTTCACCATACTATAGTAAGTATGGTTAAATAAACTGAATACCCAGAATTTACCATGTGTTACAGTGGGGAGACTCCTTTTTTAATCTATCTTTTCTATATTTGATTTTGCAGTAGAGCAACTTTGAAGGAAGAACTGCCAGAATGTCATTAAGTAGATAAAACATTTTTTCACAAGGATTAAAAGGAAAGGAAACCTTCAGCAACTTTCAGCTTTAATGATGAGACCACTACAGGATACAACAGCTTAGGTGCAGTACACTAACACCTCCAGATCTGCTCCTGTTAATGCTGCCTACCACTTGCTGTCTGTCAGAGGTGCTCAATAGTTCCTTAAAGCCTCATTCACAAAACTCAAAAACGTTTAAAAATCATTTAGAAAACATTCAAAACTAAAAAGAAATTTATTTTGATGCACAAATTATGACAAATAACAGCCTGGAAATGTTGATTTTTAATGAAGAATTTTCTGGATGTATTAAAAATATATTTTAAAAATTAACAAAATTTTGAGAAATTAAAGTTTTTTTCTTTTGGTTTGGGGTTTTTTGTTTTTGTTTTTTGCTTCTTCGATCAAGTAATTTCCTCTCCACTCCCAAATCCCACTGTAGGAAGACAGGGCAAAATTAAAACATTGTGCAGGTGACAGTGCACAGCTAGCACATGTGTCTACATAAGACCATACATGGTCAGTTTGGTAAAGTGCCACCTGGTACTATTTACAACCGATCAGTCATGAGATAAGATAACACACTTGCACTGGACAAAGTCTTGAGGTTACACGTTGCTGCAGTGCTTTCCACAGTTTGTCATTAACCAGCTATTGCAAGATGTTTTTTAAGTACCTTCATCCTGTCTCCAGCTCAGCACTGTCTCTCTCCCTTAATAACCAGGCTAAATCAGCAGGAATAATTAGGGAATCAGACACTACTTAGTGTCAGTGCAGGCAGCCAAATAACTTCTGTATCTCTTCCTATTCCATAGGGTCACCCCCCCCTTCTTGTGAAGCTCAGTCTTTTCCTTACAGGAAAGCACAATGTGCTAACTCATCATGAAAAGATATTTTGATTGTGTCATTGTTCTATTTTTCAAATGGCATCAGGCAACACGACATACAAGATTTATTTTCTCTCCCCTCTTTCTAGATATTTGTAACTCCTCCAGCACGTACTGGCTTGTTTTTCCCTGAAAACCCAAGAGAATGAAACACCCAAGCCAATTCTATATGATGTAAGTAGCTAGCCCCCTAAGGATCTCCTGAAAAGGCAATTACTGAGATAGTTTCTGAATATTTCCTTAGCTAAAATTACTGCCATTCATGCTCGGGAACTCTCTAGAGAGACATGTATTGTTGTGCTTGGATAGCAAAATATAGATATTGCACTTCACAGGAAATTAAAAAAAAAAAAAAAAAGTATATTCAAAGTTCATCTTTGCCAAACAATTTTAAAAGCTGATTTTAGCATCAAAGTGCTTCCTAGAAAGATGCAATTACACACAAAGAAGAACCCTGTCATGTGTGTGTATCCACAGAGTTACATGCTCACTCAAAATCTTAGGTTCTCATAACAACACGTGCACTAGACTTGAAGTACACATCTCTTAATATACTCTATTACCTCATTGTCATTTACTTGTTGGTAATGAATGCGTGTGTTAACAGAACAGCATGCTGATGCATTTTTTCTGCCATTGTATGTAACATATTTTCTAATTCTTCTGCTCTATTCAGCATTTGACCCTAACGATAGGGGATTATGGTATTAACTCTCTACACAGCACACATTCTTTACAGACTTTCACTAAATACTGTAAGCCTGCTGCAGAGCGGAATAAAAGTGAAAGCATACCGTCTGGTCTTAAGCTGTGCACACAGAGGGTCGTGATCCAATTGGAAGGGAAGCAGAATTTTAAAAAGAAAGAGGTTTGACAAAATTTTAATCCTTGTCATTTTCATTTCTCTTACCCTGTGGATTTGGGTGATTTTATTTACACTGTCAGCTTGAGCCTAGGGATTGAAAATCAGGCTTTTATGGAGATTATTAAAAGTACATACAGCACACTAAAGGCTGGACCACTGCTATATGCTACTAAAAATATGAACATGGATGCTCTGTATTATACATTTAAGGAGGTAAGTGCCATCCTCCCTGCAAGACTGGACTTAGAAGTTACACTCATTGTGATTACACTAAAATGCGTGTTTTAACAAAGGTATTTATGAGCAGTTTAAGAGTGCTGGAGGCACACTGAAGATTTGAGAAGTACCTTCAGGTGCCTTTTAAAGGAGCAAGACAGAAGCATTTTAAGAACAGCTGTAGAAGCTCACTGAAGAAGCTACTCGTGCAAAAGCTTCTCCTCTTCCCACTCTACATCCAGGGAAGGGCAGCCTGAGGTCTACCCCAGTGTCAGAGAAACAAATGTCTCATCATGGGTGGCTTTGTTCTGATGTCCTCTCCTGAGGTTGGCCGCACTTCCACTCTGATAGAGAGCTCCAAGACCAACATCCAGACAGGCATGAGATGCTCTGGGTCAGAGCATGGATATGCTGGACTGCACTGCTAGGGCAAGCTGGCTGGGTGGCCAGGCCTTCCTCAAGCCACATGGCCTCCCACTGTGGGTTTATCTCCTGCTCCAGGTTTCCCAGGAAGAACCCATAGGTTGGACGTCCTCACACAGCTGCTCATGCTGGGGCCAGAAAATTCTGACAGCAGGAGGAGATGAGCCATACCACTTTCCCGGAAGCCCAGACTCTTCCCATATTGTATAGGCACAGTCAATGTGTTGCAGATGCCACTTCCATGTCCTTGGAGATTTTTGGCCCAAAACAAATCAAAGCCTGACTGTCCCTTGAGCAGAGCGCTTCTGACTCCCCTCATCCTACACGCATGATTTTGCCATAGCAGCCAAAAGACAGCTCAAAACAGGCGTGGACACATCAGTAAATACAATGAAATTTTGGAGCCAGACTACAAAAAAACCCCCATAAACTTCTTAAACTTCCCACCAAAGAAAACGAAGATCCCTCCTGATGCAGCTGCAAGCCAAAGGGCTCACTGCATCCCTGCATGGTGGAGAAGAAAACAAATAGACCCAGGAGACACCCTGAATCTGCAGGGAACAGAGTGAAGCCTTCTACTCTGACAGCAGCTTTCACAACATGGCTGGAGGAAAGGAGCACATTAGAGAGCTGAATTCACTTCCAAAAACTGTGGGCTTGTTTTAGCCCTGCTCTGCAGAAATGCACACCGGGTTTGACAGTGAGGTTGATCCTGCACCCCCAAAGTCAATAGCACTTGGTAACTGATGATTTCTGCAAGACAGGCTCATAGCCCCTGGTCCTGCAAACTCTGCACACTCACAACTTCACTCCATGTTCATGGACAGTAGTATAAAAACTGTGGGATCAAGGCTGTAGTCACTAGTACTTCACACATGCCTTGTCAATAAGGTTACTCACCGATCCTGGTTGGCCTCTGGGAAAAGGGGAGATAGCTTTTCCAGGTTTTTTTTCTGCTCAGGGAATCAAAAATGTTATTTTTCCATCCAAGGAAACTGGTTGCTTGAAATCAAGATACGTGACTCTCACTGTCCTTTCAGCTCTGTAACCTTGGCTATCTGAGGAATGTAAAATAGGGGTTTATTGTGCTAAGGAATGAAATAGGCAGAAGCACTTGCACGACTTGGCCATCTCACAATTGAAAATGGAGTTAAGCTGGCTCCACCTAACTGGCCTGCCAGCAGCACAGGATTTTTGAGATGTGCTGCTCCCATAACTCCCTCAGCCAATTTTCAATGCACTTAGGGTGCCTCCTGATAACAGGGCCAGAAATAAACCCCACAGAGGGCAATGGGGATCTGTCCTTCATTTTAAGTGGCAGGTGGATCAGGCCCACTCAGAAAAATCTGGCTGCTGTTCTGAGTGGTTCTTAGTGTGCCAGGGTCCCGCTAAGACATCCAAATTGGCATCTCATAAAAATCCAGGCTACAAATGACAGCCTTGGATTGGAAGTCTCTGACTCGGGCCTTATCCTGTAGAGGTGTTCAACACTTTCAGATCCCTCTGATTTCACCGTGTGCTGAGCAGGCTCAGCACTTCTCAGGATTGCCTGTGCTCTGCAGGATTGGACTTACTGTCCTTAATACTATCTCATTCTGGTTATTCCCTATTGCCCACGGATAATCCCGTGGCATTATTCCCATTATGCCACTTGCCATTCCCATTATAGTCTTTAACAATGTTTTAAACCTATCTTTCATTTTTAATTTCCTTAGCAAAATATGTGTATTTTAGTAGTATGCATTTACGTAGCCTTCAAAAAATGTGCTTTTATTATACATATGGCATTATCATGTAGCTTCACTACTTTATGAGTCTGGTAGATGAAAACAACACTGAATACAAGGGGAATCCATATGTCTAAATATTTTTAGCATGAACACTGTTACCTGTTCCCAGTCATAAAAGTATAATTAAACAGCGTGTATTAAAACAGTGCACCACAGGAATTATTGCAACTTAGTTGTCTGTTTCAAGCAAGGGGAGATTTTTTTTAAACTATCTTTAGGCTGGAAAGGAAGGAAGAAGCCATCATAACTATTTTATGTCTTTATCATGTGCATGTTACAAAGCTGAGAACAGGGATCATATGGATCATTGTAGTTTTGACTCATCTTTCTCCTAGATTAATTGCTAAGCTTCTGCACAGTGGTAGCTCAAAATAATTCATCAGCAAGAGTTCTCCAGCAGCTCTGTGTCAGAGCCACCCACAAGAGCAAGTAGCTACACAAGTGAGAGCCATGTCAGAAGAAGAAGAGCTGGGCCCATGCCCTAAAACCCTCTGTTTTCCCCTTATTAAAGTGCTGCCCTCATTCCTTAGCTGAGCAAGAGGTCTGAGTCATCCCCTGACCATTGTTTTAGGGCTTACAGTGATTTCCACCTAGCATCAAACCAGCAGCAGTGTCTGACCTACATCACCCTCAGAAGTGTTCCCCTGATATACAGATGCTTCTCTGTCCATTCTGGCCCAATTCCAGTTTGTTTCTGTTCTATAGCAGACAAATTTTGGAAAGCCCAGATATCCAGTCCATTGGGCTGCCTAGCTTAATATGAGGCAGGATATGTGAGGTAGGGTTGCAGCCTCTCCTCCAGCCTGTTTTCTGGCTTCTGGATCCACAGGGATTACTGTGTGCATGCTGCCAACAGGGTCCTACACCTAACTTGAGGCCCTGGAGAAACCCAGTGCATGAGGGAGTTCCTGTGTGACCAGGTCAGTCTTTCAACGTGTTTTAGTCATTGGCCAGTTTGATACATCATGAAAGACAAAACATTTCAGATTGAATTAAAATTGACATTTGGAAGCACATTTTTTTAAAAACATAGTATAAGGAATGTAGGAAATAAGGCCAGAAAGGGTCAGCTGGGTCATCAAGTGCAGACTTTCAGAGATGATGGAGAGTCCACAGGAATCCTGCCCGACATTTTCCCACACACCACTGGCTCCAGGATGCTCCCCAGAAGTCTGTAACAAACTTTACACTTCATTATAAAGCAGCTGGAAACTTAACGAGGCCCAGGAAGCAAAAAGGCAAGACCCAGGCACAGATAATAGTCCACATCCTTGTAATAGAAGGAAATTGTTAGATGAAATCTTCTGCAAATTCGAAGATATACAGACAGATGAAGACAATCCCTCTCCTGCAGTAGGTCCTAACAACGTGCTCAACAGGGAAATTCTTTCCTTGCCCCAAATCTGGTGAACAGTTTACACTTGAGTTTCTGAGTGAGATACATGCAGAGATTAGGGTCCTGCTCTTTCATGGTTCAGAGGTGAAAAAGAGACAAACCTAGAAGTCTAGCAATGCATAAACGAAAAGAAAAAAATGACCCTTACTGACCTCCGCAGACTGCAAACAAAAGTCCTGAAGCATGTGATTAACAGAATAAAACAATGGTGCAAATAAACAACCAAGTCTCTTTTCAAACTCATCTGCTGACACCTAAACATCAGATACCAACTGATCCACATCACAAGCCTCATTTTCTATCCCTAAGAATTGTGCGATACAATTGTTCTCATCAGCGTACCCAACTGCAGCCTGCAACAGTGAATTTCTCTGTTCCCAGCACCAGACTATCACTTCTTGGATACATGGAGGGAAATCTCCCTCTAAATGTCCAGTCTGAATGTATTAACAGTTGCCTTGCATCCACATGATCTCATGCTGGTATCATTCTTTAACAAATTCTTCTTGTCTTTGAAGTTTACTTTCTAAATGTCTTTACAAAAAATCATCATATCCCCTTCCCATCTTAGTTTTACTAGATTAAGCAATTCAATTTCCTCATGAAATGAAGCAAAGTTTTAGTGCAGATCATCTTGAAAAGCTTAAACTATTTAACATTGCCTGAAAATTAATTTTAGGTCCAGAATGAAATAAACATTATTTTGAAGCAGATACAGCTTTCTAATGATTTAAAAATACTTTTTCCTCTCATGGCCACAAAGCAAAGTCGATTGGAAATTTAAGAAATGGTAGAAGAAATTACGTTGCTCAGTTCCAAGTAGAAACCACTAAAAACACAGAGTTCCTGAACAGATATTTAGGAATGGAATTAAGGAGAATAAGAAAACAAAATCTCAGAAAATAGGACAAAAACTTGAACCTGGATGTGCTGGACATTTTTAGTCCCAGAGTTCTGAATTAAGTATGTGGAAGACTACAGGAAATTTGGAGAATGATTTTTTTCTTTTAGCTCTAGCAATTTGGAATATCGCTAAACCACACATAAATTACATCTATTTCCTTCTTCTCTGCCCCAGTTGCCCGAAGTTCATGTTCCTTGACTGCTTTTCCATTTTCATTTAAGAATTCAGAGTCCTCTGCTCTTATTTATGCCTCAAATAGAGTTGATTCAGGTCCTAAGGCATGCAACAACTCATCTTTTCTCTTATCTTTAGCCCACTTTCTCTCATCCTTCCCTCCCCTTTTCATCTCTTCTCAGTTTAGGGCCTGCATTCTCATAAGCTAGACTTCTTCCTGAAGTAATCTGTATGGATAAAATTACTTACATGTTTTACCAGCATTTTTTGCTGCTATTCAGGATCTTCTTACTAGTAACAGGCAAGCCATCCTACTGCTCTTCCCCATTCCCAAATCCTTCCATCTGGTCACCACACGGCTCTCACATTTCCAAGAGTTGCAATGTGAAGAATGGACTAAAGCAAAATAATGACTCCATTACATGTCCTATCTCCTTCTCATAAATTTCAAAGCCAGATGAGACCATTATCACCTTCTCTGATCTCTAGCACAACACAGGACTTCCTGAGAGAGATTCCTCACTTCAGGATAGGAAACAGCAGCCCTGATTCATAGCTCTGGCCCAGTGTAGTGATGGCCATCTCCCAAGAAATAAAAAAAAGAGCAATCCTGTTTCATGTACTCTTGCACAAGATTTTTGATTACTTGTTACAGAAAATGGATTAACATAAATTTTAGGATGAGAAAATTCCATACGTATTCTCATTGCTCTTAAAAGTTTATTTCAAACCAATGTAAAAAAAAAAAAAAAAAAAAAAAAAAGGCATTCTGGAGAAAATTATTATTATGATTGCCAAAACTGCATGCTCAAAATAGTACATCTTGTCTTTCACTCTAAGATTTGTTAGCAAGAACAGAATTATATCTCAGCCCCATAAAATCACAGTAACTGATATTGGCTGTCCCCTCTAGACAGCACAGCACTGGTTGGTCCCTTGGGGAGGGAGAAGTGAATCTCTTGTGGAAAATCACACATTTAGGGTGTAATTCAGTATTCACTAGAAGCTGAAATGTAACTTCTAATAAATAAAGGAAACAGACTTTATCACCTCTCACAACTACCTTTGGGAATTCCTCCAGAACCCCCAAGGGATGGTGCCAGAGGCAGAAACTACCACTTACTGAAAGTAGAAAACTGCACTCTGAAGTACCTGGCATAAGCTATTTCTCAGAAACTTCTATGCTTCTGAACCAGGACCAGCCTGCTATGTCTCAGGTTTAGCTACAGTGATACAGCACAGCTGTGAGGCCAGAAAACATCCTTTTCCCACACCAGGTGTTTTTCTCTTGCCTGCTCTCAGGTCCCCAAGTAGCTGCCCTGCCCCTCTGTGCCTGGGCCTGGGTGTCCCTGCTGCTGTGAGGCACCCGGGCAAAGGAGCAGCTGGATCCACCAGCAGCCATGCAGCCGTGCAAATCCAGCAAGTGTCTGGTCCTGAGGCCATGCACAGCCCCATCCTCCCAGCAGCAGTTGGCTGGCTCCTGGTGGGGAGAGACCATATGCTCCACTCCATACATCCCATCCTGTGATTTTATTGCCCCAATCCACTCTGCCTATAGTGGAGAGTAAAAGTCCTTGAATCGGCATTTTTTACCTCTTTTTTGTCATATTGAGCCCAGAAAAGTTTAGTATTTGTGCTGCTTTAAACCATTGCCAGAGAGCATGTAGTGTACCAGCCAGAGAAGGGGAGAGCTCTGAGCAAGCCAATGGCTAAAATGTTGCCGGGATTAACTCTGGAGAAACACAAAGTATTCTCCGGATGCTCTGCTGTGAATAAACGGTATGGAAAATACAGGAGAGCCTTGAACCAAAGGGTCAGAGAACGCAGAAATGCACAGCCCCAAGAGGTCTCAGACAACACCACAAGTGCATCGTCTGTGGGTGGCATTCTCCAGTACTTTCACATGCTTAGATTATTAGTCTTGCCACGGTAAAATGTACATTTCTGCTGAAAGCAAATTTACATGGATGGAGCTAACTCTTGCCTTACTTTGCCCCACAGATCTCTCCTCTGCTTCAGACAGACAGTCCTGTGAGGTATAGGTGAAGACCACCTAGAAGTTTCTGGAGACCACTAGTATTCATCAGGAACCTGGTTTCAGTATTAAATATTTCTGAATGTGCAGGATGGTCCCATCTAAAGGATGCATCTGCCGGGGCCAGCATTGCAGGTCCACACATCTTCTTCTCTGGACAGAAAGCCCTGCAGGAGCAACCTAAGGAGACTTTTGCTGTCTTCCCTCTGTGAGGAGGTTGTATTCTGGCCTGGAAACACATGCTTGCCATTAGTGGCAATTTATCTTGCTTTATCTCCTCAAGCCGGGTCTGCAGGACAAGTGTCCTGACTCCAGTCCCAGTCAGCCACAGCTTGTTTCTCCCTTTCTGTGTGCATGTGTGTAACCTGCCATTCTTTAGCAGATCTCCTTGCTCAGGCCCAATCTCTGTTCTGCAAGTTGGCATGACGGCAGCATACCAAGTAGGAGGTTTTGGCTTGTGTGTAGAATTTGGAGAGCGGTTTTGTAGTAAGTTGCTGTACTTTTTGGCTTGCAAGCCCTGGGAGCATATGGCCCATTGCTTGCAAAATGCTGATATTTTAAAATTGGGGGAGGAATAGAGCATGGCACATTTATTTTACTTCTTCAGTGCCACTATTTTTGCCAAAACCTTCCCCACCACACCATCCTGGATCATGCTGTTCTATCAGTCTTTAAAGTGAACCCTCCACTAACTAAAAAGTGGATGATGTAACATAGTTCCCCAACAGGCCTGAGAAAAATAGCCTTCCTCTACTCAATCTGCAATATGAAATGCTGTCAATTAATATCTAAAGTGAGTGAGCAGCCAATGCAGGACTACTTCTGCTCGTTCCTGAGCTCTTTGCAGCTGGCTTTGCAAATACTTTCAACAAACATCTCTTCTTTTCCAAGCAATCAAAATTTTATGGACTGTTATTTCCTTCCTCTCAACTTCCCAAGAGCTAACACCAGCACACTTGAGATGCTGCAGACTTATCACTTCCACCTTGAACTAGTGATTGACCTGAAGAGAGACATGCCAGGAAATGAAATACAGTTCCTAAGTACAGGCAGAAGAACAGTGCTAATCCAAGCACAGTTTTGCTAAAACAAGGCAGTAGCTGTCAAAATGCACCTAATTTTTTCTTTTTTTGTACCATCCATAAAGCTACTTAATAATGTTTAGAAGCATAACATTCTGGTTTTGGAAAAGTTAATAAACCAGTAGATAAAGGTGATTTTCAAGATATTAATTTACTTGAATTTTCAAAATGTTTTTGATAAAGTACCTCGGAAGAGGCTATTAGATCAAACAACAATCACAGGGCTAGGGATGAAATCTCTGATAAGGATCAAGAAAGGGTTAAGTGACAGAAAAGAAAGGGTCATAATAAAAAGGTTCCTCTGAGAATGGAAAGAGGTTAATGGTAGGGTACCATTATCATCTGGGTTGGGACCAATTTCTATTGATTAGGCATGTGAACAACTGAAGAGACAATGTAGAGGGACTGGGGATACTGGGGTGATGCCATCATATTTTGCTGGGCCTCACTCTGTAATCTTTACTCACACAAATAAAACCACTGAACCAAGGTAGGCTGTGAGTAAAAGTTATTTACATAATCCTCACAGCATTTGCAGGGATTGACTAAAAAGCATGATGGGAAGTTAGCTGAGTTAAGGATTACTTGAGCAGTGCATATTATCAAAGCTCTCTAAATCTTTCCATATAAGCACACAGTCACTCACCTGTGGTGTCTTCTAGGAACAGAAAATGAGGATTCATAAAAGGTAAATTGTGATAGGCCCAGTGCCACCTACCTGATTACTCTGAGCATTTGTTTAACTTGCAAAGATCTGCTTATTTCAGTGGATTATGTAAGAATGCAAGAATGAAAGAATCATCACTCAATGTGTGTAGCTTCACAGAGCAGAAGTTAAATGCTGAAAAATAAGGTGCCTATACTGAAAAATAGAATGAACAAAGCCAGAGCATGCTGCAATGACATTATATATTTTTTTTAACTTCCTTCATCTTGTTTTCTTCTTGCTTTGTTCCCTGAATCTCAACAGAGATATTTTATGTTGGGAATGTCCAGAAAAATAAATGTTCAGAGATAAGGACAGATGACCTCTCATCTTTGTGGAATAATGTCCCTGTCACAGTGGAAGAACCTATATACTTAGAGAAAGAACTAGTAAGAACTTGACTGAGGAATTCAGCATGATGGACAGGGAAAACTATTCAATGAACAGTTAGCATATGCCATATCCTGCAGGAATGCAGCCCTTCTACTATCCGATGTCACTGAAGCCAAAACTCACCAAATCAAAAATGTATTAGACTATCTGGGGAATAAAGCAAAAAACAAACAACAAAAAAAAAAAAAAAACAACCCAAAAAAACAAACACACACACCCCAAAAAAACCCCAAACAAACAAACAAAAAGAGATGTTTTGTAAATAAGCAAATGAGGATGAGTGCATTTCCCTAACCTAGTTTTCAGGATGCCTATGCCTAAAACATTCAGGGATGAACCCACAGAGATGGAAGCCAGGGAGGGTGCTTTCTGCCCATGCCACTAGCTCATGTGGGTGGCATTAGGCAGGTTACTTCAGCACTCCCAGTCTTCATGTCCTCCTAACACACTCATCAAGCGTTTATGAGGCCTAATTAATGATTTTATAGTAGTGGCTCATTTACCAGACCTGGGGATTCCTGAATCAAGAGTACCAGAAAAGTTCAAAGTGCTGTGTTGTTTTCAAGTGTAAAACACTAATGACTTCAGCAGATTTTTCACTGCTCACTGGGCAGCCAGTGAGTGGCTGGAATTGACAACTTCTGGATACCTTATTACCACTTATGTATCCATGGAAATGGACGACAGTTCTGCAGAAACAACAGAAAAGTTTTTAAAATATGTCTTTTCTCCATAAGAGCAAAAAATAATAATAACACTAAAAGACATAAATTTCAACAGAGGAATCCAAAGCACTTTCCATCATTTGCTTCCTTTCCATGCAACTCCTGTGAGTGAAGCAAAGATCAGGGAGGAGACATTGCAGCCCCAGGGTGACATGGAGCCAGCAGGCCCAGGGAGGAGGAAATCAGCAGCTGCTCAGTAGCACGGATCTGCAGTATGAGACAGGAAGTGAAGATAACGATGCCCAATTGAAACCATCACCTCAATGGAATTATCTGGTGTGGAATTTGGCCTGGGCAGTGCAGTTCGCACCCCCCAGTCTTTGCAAAAGCTTTACTGCTGGTGGGTTTGCTGGTCCATTTTCTGATGTCAGAAAAGTGAGTTTTAAACCAACTGAAGCTGCAGAGGCACAAGCAAGTACTTCTGGCCACATAGCCAGGTGCTGACTTTCAAACTCCAGGCCTGAAAATCATCTCCTAATTTATTTTTGTCTGTGTAGACATTGTGCTTGTGGAGCAAATGGGACTGAGAATCTTAAAACCATGGAATTATTCAAATTATCCCTGACATTATTCCATGGAAACTCTTCAATCTCTACCCCTTTATGCAGTATCATGGACCAACTGTGGCAATAAGAGAATACTTGAGTTTCTGTGCTCACCACTCCATCGCCCAGTGCTATGCTTCCTATAGGTCTTTCACAGCACAGGACTGTGTAAAAGATATCATGTGTGCATCTTGTAGTATAATTGAATCAAGGTTGTTTAGCACTAATAAGGTATCTCTGGAGTCCAGATGTTTGACTCACGCAGTGATACACAGGAGAAGGGCAGACCATGTTCGCACAGCAGCAGACACATCAGCCACTGCCTTGGCCAGCGCACAAAGAGCCCAGGGGTGTTTCAGGTACAGCTGCTACTGACCCAGAAGCTACAAGGGATCAAACAGCTTCTCTTCATTATTGAATCTCTTCCACTGAAACCCTTTCCTCAAACCTCTCTTTGTATATACCACCCGCCTCTTTCATGAATTCCTTTGTAGTTTTACTTTACTAGTGCTACCTCATGTTCAGTTTATATTACCCTCCTGTTATTCTTCTCTTGGATGAAAAAAAGGTAACCCTCCATTTTCATGTATCTACTCCTCTGTCTAATCACAGACAATAAAGATGAATTCTCAAAGGTCATTATACTTCAATCCACAGAGGGTTAAATTAATTTTTCCTGTACATGGAACACTCAGAGCATTCATGCAAAGCAAACTTATTCATAGAGGAGATCCTAAGGCTGCATCTAAGCTGAAGGACCCTTCTGGTCTTGGTGCCCTCTCAGGCTGCACTCAGGTCTCGGCAGAAAAGGAGAAGGAATCTGAGTGCTCAGCAGGACTGGAGAGCCAGGAATCCCTGAACAAGGAGGGAATGTGACACCCCACACTGCCATGGCCCGGTCCATTCAGCTTAGACAAGACCCACAGGACTACCCCTGATCAGAGGTGAAGAACAGGGATATCAGAGGAGTGCTCTAAGCATGCATTACAGTAACAGTTAATGGTAGGACATCCCCAGCACCTGATTTGGGTGAGCAAATTCTCTGGATTTCCAGACTTGCCTGACCCATATCCTTTGATCCTGTTCCAATGAGCACCTTAACGCTGGTGGATGGCACTGATAACTCAGTGGGGCTACTCACATGAATAAAAATGTGTCTCAGAATGTATTTGCCAAATCAGAACCTACTTAGTAAAAGACTGGGAGTTCTTGGAAAGCCATCACTTATTACATGAATGGGAGTAAGAAGTTCTCAATGGTCACCTTCAGCTTCCCAGTGCAATAATTTTTTATTTATTAAAAATAAATACATGTTTTCAAGTGAGCAAAGCAGTATGAAAGCTCTGCTGAAACAGGTATTGAAGTTATATTATTTGAAGGTTAGTATTTTCTTGTTCCTAATTTGTGTTTTATTTGGAGTAACGCTAGACTTTTTGTAATGTAGTAATTTAAGGTGTAGTATACTTAGATCCAGAACATCATAAAAGTATAGAATGCCAACTGTGATATAAAATAAGATTCAATGTCAGTAGCTGTTTGCCAAAACACTTTCCAAGCAGTCATGAAAGAAGCAAGTCAGTTCCCAATGTATATCAAGAGAAACAAGAGAAATAAGAGAAACAAGTTTGGGAAGGAATTTTTAAATGCTGATGTCCAATTCTAGTTAATAATATCAAGTGCAAGGGGATCAGGGAAGCAATTGCATCTCATGCTAAAATTCATCCTAGATATACTGGACAATGAGAGGAAAAGTGACAACATTTTTTCTTGATGGTATCTTCCTTTTCCTCCTCCACCTGAAGCTTAGGACAGCTGTTTGTCTTTTAAACTTAGAGTACAAGGACACAAAAAGGTCACAGGAAAACATCTAATGTACAAACTAGAAATCGGGCTCTCTTTTCCAGTTAAAAAAAATGTTCATGTGAATGTCAGTCTTATGAAGGAGACAGGACTAACTGAAGTGGAAACAGGAGTCTTCTCCTCAGGCATAGATTAGGTGGTAGCTTCTTGCCAAGGTGACACTAGTGCTGGCTGAGATGAAGCATCTGCCTGCTCTGTGCTGGTGCCCTTGTCCACTTGCAGACTCCTTTTCCATTCCAGGGAAGGGCATCTCACCTACTATGGAGATTCACCCTTTGGGAACTATTTCCCACCAGCTACCACTACACATTCATAGCATCACAGAATTGCTGAATAGGGAAGGGACTTCTTGAGATGACCTAGTCCAAAACCCTGCTCAAAAAATGTCAGCTAGAGTAGGATGCCCAGGTCCAGATGGGTTTTGAATATATCCACAGACACACGGTCCAAAACCTTGCTAGGCAACCTGTGCCATTGTGTCACAACCCTCACAGTAAACAAGATTTTTCTTCTGTTTGGGTGGAATTTCTTGCATTTCAATATGTGTGCATTACTTCTTGTCCTGTCACTGGGCACCACTGAGAAGCATCTGTCTCTATATTCTCTATTCCCATCCACTGGGTATTTCTGCTCATTGATACACTCTCCCCCAGCCTTCTCCAGGCTGAACAGTCACAGCTCTCCTGGCATCTCCTCTATAAGATATACCCCAGACCCTTGATTGTCTTCTGAGCTGTTTTTAAAACTAGTTCCAGTATGTTTATGTCTTCCTTGTACTGGAGAGAATTGGAACCTTTCTTTTTTCTCTTCATGTACCTCACCAAATTCAGCTCTGGATGGGCTTTGGCTTTCCTAACACAGTGGTCAAGTCTCCCAGGAGAACCAAACTGCAAACTCCAGGTTTCTTACAGTTGTCTGAAGAAGGCCTCATCTATTTCTTAATTATGTGGTCTGTAGCAGATACCCAATCACAACATTGCCCATGTTCGTTTGACTGCTAATCCTGTCCCATAAACTCTCTCCTGGTTCATCACCCAGGCACAGGCAGAGTTTAAATGCATCCCCACTGATCTCATACATGAAGGGCAACTCTCTCTCCATGCTATGACAGTCTGTTCTTCCTGAATGGCCTGTGTCCTTCCAAAGTAGCACTCCAGTCATGTGAGCTACCCCGTCACATCTCTGTCACCCCAATGCAGCTGCAGCCCAGTTCCTCCTGTTTGTTTACTATGTCTTAGTGTAATGGTACTTCAGAGAGCCCCCCAGTCACACTGCTTTCCCAGAAAAAGTGTGATAACTTGCCCCACCATTCTGTCCTCTCAGCACTTCCATAACTATGTCCATATTCTTGAGGTGGGTCTTCTTTAGCCCTGCTTCATGCAATACAAGGTCTGTCCTACGTCCATCTCACCCTACATCCTGTTCTTCACTTCCTACTCGCACCAGTGCCATATCTTTGCTACTTTTATGTCCCCAGTTTTCCTTAGACAGAGATGGAAGAAACTTTTGCCCAAAACAGTCCTTCCCTTTGTCACTGTCCATCCCATTCTTTGATTGTTTTCCTTCAATACTTCCCTTCATGTTATACAGCTGTGAGTCCTTGCTTTTAGAGCTCTTCTCTTGCTTGTATCTCCAACAATATCTTTCTAGCATCCCTCCTTTCTGTCTTGGCTGTGTACCAGATTTGTTGCCCAGTTCCTGCCTTTATCTCCACAAGCGTCTGTTTCTGGTTTCTTTCCCAGTGCTCTTTAGACTCCAGGATAACCTTCCAAGTTGGCCACTCTGAATTCAAATGCCTCCTTAAAATACAGTTCTGCAGTTTTCTGAAATGAGCCTTCCCTACCATCCTAACACTAGCTTGCTGCCATGGGGCCTTATCCACATCCTTATCACAGGCCAATTCCAACAGACACCAGTTCCTGAGATACTAAAGATTTGCCATTTCCTTACCAGGCAATGCAGACTTCTTTTAAAGTTCTCCTTCAACCCTGACCTCAAGCACATTTGTTTTATGACTGCTTATGCCACTTTAACAACAGTGAAGTTATTTCTGGTTTGCACCGTTGTGACTTGTGATCAAAACCAGGCCTATTGCCTATCTCTAGACATAAAAAAAAAATGGCCCACTAAAACATTGCACAATGCCTTATTCTTAAATATCTACTACGAAAGCATGCAATTCACTTGCAAATTATTAAAGCTGGGCTATGGCAGCATCCTAGAGGACTAAAAGGGTCAATTAGATTGGTCCTTATAACCCCAAGAGTGATTACCAACAGCCATCAGCACACTGTAACTGCTTGTTGAGCAAGTGACTCAGAGAGCAATAAGGACTTTTAAGCAGCCAGGAAAAGCACTCATATTCTTCTACAGGAGAAGTTTATTACGGAGCTCAGCATCTGTGTCTTGCAGCTGCCAAGTGTCCTCCATGTGTTGTTACAGCTGCTGATTCTGCTGTTAAGGAAGGGGGAGCAGAAGGATGAAAAGAGGCAGCGTCAGGAATGTTCAGTTGCTGTAAAACACTGCCAAGCAGATATTCACATTATCTGCATGCACAAACTAAGCCATCTAAACATGTGAGCTCACGGCTCTTTGCCGGCTGGTCGCACACTACAGAGAAATCATGTGACAAAGCCACTAGACACTTCTCAAACTACTCCAAATACAGGATCTGCTGAAACCCTGAAGTAGCATACCCAGCTATATCAGTTTTGTGACGTGACATGCTCTGACTTGTGAGGACAGACAAGAAAAGAAGCAGGAGGCTTCGGGGACTGCAAAACCAAGGGGAAGCAGAGTGAGGTGCTGTCAGATATAGCCTGTACCTCTGGTTTGGGTATATTTAGGCTGTGTAAGTTGCCTCCATAGGCCCATGTACATACAGGCTGTACATACTGAGCCCAGGAGAGCTCCTCAGCTGGGCAGCCTGTGTGGCTCTCTCCCAGGTGCCTAGAAATGGGGGTGCCCTTTCCCAGGGTATTATGGGCTGGGTGCTTAAAGCACTTCCTCTCATACTGGCTGCCCTTGCTTCTTGTCTCCCTCACTGGGGGCTCTGGCACCTCTAGTCCTCTGCCTCCTGTTGGGAGACACTCCAGTTAGGACACACTGGTGGCATAGCACTCCACACACTTGTCCTCCTACCCCTTGGATCCCTGACTTTAATCTTTATGCATGCCATGGAGGAAGAACCAGACAAAGCTATTGGTCCTTCCTGAGCAAGGTGTTGAGTTGCACTGTCCTCTGACTTCTGGAGCCAAATCTGTGGAGCCAGAAAGAAGATCCAGGGAACTATAGGCCTGACAGCCTGACCACAGTGCCTGGCAAGGTTATGGAGCAGATCACCCTGACTGCATGTAGAAGACAACGGGGGGATCAGGCCAGCCAACATGGGTTTAGGAAAAGAAGGTCCTGCCTGACCAATCTCATCTCCTTCTATGAACAGGTGTCCTGGTTTGGGCCAGGATAAAGGTGACTTTCTGGTTTGTACTTTTGCTTTCAGCTAAGTCTCTTGTAAGTAGTTGCACTTGCTTACCCACTTAGTGGATGAGGGAAAGGCTGTGGATGTCATCTACCTCGACTTCAGCAAAGCCTTTGACACAGTCTCTCCCAACATCCTCCAGAAAAAGTTGGCAGTCTGCAGGCTGGACAGGTGTAACCCTTTGCTGGGTTAAAAACTGGATGGATGACAAGGCTCAGAGAGTGATGGTGAATGGTGCTGCATCCAGCTGACATCTGGTGAGCAGTGGTGTCCTTCCAGGGATCAGTACTGGGCCCGGTCCTATTCAACATCTTTATTGACTACCTGAATGAGGGGTTTGAGTCTACCCTTAGAAACTTTGCAGATGAAACCAAACTGGGGGGGGGGGGGGGAGGGGAGGGATGTGTAGATCTGCCAGAGGGTAGAAAGATGCTGCAGAGGGACCTGGAAAGACTGGGTTGATGAACTGAGGCCAACAGGACCAAGTGCAGGGTCCTACACTTTGGCCACAATAAGCCCATGCAGAGCTACAGACTGTGGGAAGAGTGGCTGGGGAGCAGCCCAGCAGAGAGGGACCTGGGAGTACTGGTTGACAACTGGTTAAACAGGAGCCAGCAATGTGCCCGCGTGTCCCAGAGGGCAAATGGCATCCTGGCTTGTATCAGGAATAGTCTGGCCAGCAGGACTAGGGATGTAATTCTCCCCTTGTACTGGTGAGGCCCCACCTCAAGTACTGTGTACAGTTCTGGAGCCCTGACTTCAAGGACAATGAGGTGCTGGAGTGGGTCCAGAGGAGGGCAATGAGGCTGGTGAAGGGACTAGGAGGGAAGAAGAGGCTAAGGGAGATGGGGTTGTCTAGCCTGGAGAAGAGGAGACTCAGGCAGGACCTTATCACTTTCTACAACTACCTGAAGGGATGTTGTAGCCAGGTGAGGGTCAGGCACGGCCTGAAGTTGTGCCAGAGGAAGTCTACGTTGGATATCAGGAAGCACTCCCTCACAGAGAGGGTGATTATACATTGGATGGACAGCCCAGGGAAGTTGTAGAGTCCCCATCCCTGGAGGTGTTTAAGGAAAGGCTGGATGTGGCACTTAGTGCCATGGTGTTGCCATTGTGGTAGTCATAGGATGGACTTGATAATAATAATTCTGTGTAATTCTGTGATTCTGTGAGCAGACTCGTGGCAGGTGTTGCTTGCACATGGGCTGCCATCATCACACGTCATGCCCCATCCCTTGAGGAGTTCAGAGTTATGTCTAAGCCCAGGAATGCATCCAGTCCTTCCTCTATCCTCTCTACCTGTAGCTGTTGTCTCTGAGGTATGTTGCATTGCCCTCTTGGGAACTGTTACTGGTTTTGTTTGTCAGAGATTAGGCAACCTGTAGAAAGGATCAAACAGAAAGCTACTTCTGATTCTCAGGTGACATCGGAAGAGCTATTCCATCCAGGATCAGTTCAAAGAGAAAATCACTGGGGAAGGACAGACCTCATCTCTACTGTCCCAGAACTGAATGGCTCATGTGGTTACCTGCACTCTGGGGATTCGGTGAGGATAAAGTGCTGAGCTGTAGTGTGAGTGTGTGGCACTGTGGACACTGCCAGAAAGTCAAATGGGACACAAATTAGCAGCCCTGGTGCAGGCCCACAGGAGTGCCCAGTGCTTTGGGTGCCTTGGGGGTGATGTGATGCCTGGGTTGTACCCAGTTCTCTCCTTGCAACCCTGTCTGTGGGCATCTGAGGAGTGGTGTAAGGGCCATAAGGGGAACAGTGTCTCCTATGAGCAACCATGACACTGCTATGACCAGATAAGATAGAGGAGAGCCAGGAAGACTATCCACGTACCATGGGTAGGGAAACTCCAAAGGTACACAGTAACTTAAGCTCTTTCTTCATGGCATTATTAACTTGGAAAAGAAGTGCATCTGGAAGAAGAAGAATCAATATTTAAGAGGAGATATGAAGCTGTGGTCACTAGAAAATCCATGACACTTTTCACAGAAGCAAAAAAAATGTTGTACTTGAGTAACTAGATGCTGTTTCCAAGGGTTATTTAAAATAAAGAAGAAAACATAATGGTATTTTAATGGATGTAGGTAAACCTGAGCTGATGTGTGTGTGTCTAGTCTCAAGGAAAGATGAATAACATTGATGTGAGAATATATCTTTTTTTATAGTATTTATGCAAGAACAATCTTCCAACTTGTTTCTGTAGACTCAAAGTCATGTCCATACAACATACATATACAATTTGTATACTGCACCAGGAGGTATTGTGCTGAGAAACGTTTTTAACAGTGCTTAGTGATTGAAAGTAAGATACAATAGCTTTATGACAAAGAAGCTTATGATGAAGGTCCTCTGTAACAGCTTTTATATTACTGCAATTCATGATGCTTATGGTTTACTTTCTATTAATTCAAATGAAGTGAAAATCAAACGACAGCTGACAGTCTATTAACAGGTTAGTTTAAACAGCTGAATAATATTTTACTTTTTATATATTTCAGTTTTTAACAGGATTTTTTTATTTTAAATAGTTTTGAGGGGCTTATCCATGTAATAAGGTTTGAAGGCTGCAAGATGAGAGCAATATTTAATTCACGCTTGTAAGATATGGGTATTTGGAATCCATTAGAAATTGACTTTTTGTTCTCCCTTTTAATTTGGATTCTTTCATCAGAGATGCCAAGACTAATGCTGTCAGGACAGATGGGGAGAGCTCATAGAGACATTGTACAAAAATTACTGGAGCAATGTGTCATTACCATGTAGTACCTTCAAAATGTCACAATGAAAGTAAAATTCATTGTGGAACAGGGCTGTGCCTGCAGGGACAAGGTCCCAATTCCTCTCCGAGGTGGTGAGCAATGTCACGCCAATTTCATTTGCACCACAGAAAGCATCAATATAAGCATGCTACACACTTGAGCAAAATCACACAGCCACCCACTGAGAGAGAGAGAACCTGTTCCCACTTGTCACCTACTTAATTTTGGGAGTTATTTACCTACTTCAGTCATTCTGGATTCTTTTAGTTATTTTCTATTTTATTCAGCAATATAGTTGAGTACAATAATACCAATTATATCAGCCTTGTATTAGTTACTTACTTTAATAGCTTGTACGCTGTCAGTGGTGGCAATGTATTTTAAGTAAGTAATTTCTACAAAAGGTATAGGGATGTAGCAAAACTTTATAGTGTGCACAAAAATTCCTGATTAATCTTGTAGAAGAAATTAGGCACTGTTTAGAAAGTGTGCAGGTCAACAATTTCAGTGAGACAAGTTAGGCATCACAGCAGAATCCTGTAATAGAAAGCATAAAAGCTCAGGGAGAGATTATGCAAACTTCCTTCAGTTTCAAATTAAAGCATGAAAAGTGACACTATTTTAAAGAAGACACTGTTCTTTCATAAATCAGAAGGTTATATTTCTTATTCTAGCTTCCTGGTTTTTCCTCCACATAATGGTTTTGATGGTGATGATTGTTAAACTGTGTGTCTCTGAGAAAGGACTGGTTTGTTAATGTTTGGCTCTCCAGATATTCAGAACTTTGTTAGCTGTGAGTAACCCAGTAGAAAATGCATTCCCAGAAACTATAATATGTTTAAAATGAACATCAGAGCCAGCTTAAAAATCACTGAGATTGTTACCCAGAATGCAGAGAGAAGCAGTGCAATGTTTTGCAGCACACATTGTCCCTGACCCTAGAGGTTCCTCCCTGGCTCTTGGGATGTGCAGGCTCCATGTCTATTAGGCTGTGACCCAGAGCCAGTGAAACTGATGGCAGAACTCTCACTACGTACCAAAAGCTGAGTCAGAAAAATCACCATCTATTGTTCTGTTGAAGTTTGTGTGAGGAAAGGAAAAAGTGATACTGCATAGAGTGGTGCTGTTGTTCACAAGGAACTGGATGGAAACTGCAAGTTTGTTTCACACAGTCTGACAACGCTGGCCTAATGCAAGTACCTACCAGCTGATAACCATACAGGTTAGAGATAAGAAACTTTATATCCCATTACTAATCACCTGCCTTTCAACTTCCTCTCCCCCACTGAGTGTTGATGTGCTTAACACCTTGAAAAAGACTGAGGTACTCAAGAAATCCATCCTCCCTAGTCACAGTCTCCACATCCAGACCTAAAGCTACCACTGTTGGTTAGGTGTTTTGCAATGTGCAAAGATTACTTATGTGCCAAAAAGAACATGGGAAAGGGCAGAAAGAAAAACCAGAAGAAAAAGGAGATCACCATGGCAGAAATCCAGTCCAACAACCCTTCTTCTGTTTTTACAACTTGTGGGGGAAAAAAAAAAGGTGTCAGAATGCCAACGTTGCCATAAAATCTGAAATAGTAAATAAATAGTACAATCATCAGGTCCTTTGAAAACACACTAAACATCTGGAAGGACAAGAGACTTCTCTCCACAAAGCACAAAGGAGCCACTATTTGTCCCTAAGAGATTTCCTATCTAATTTCTTTCCCCTATAAAGACAACTCCAGAACACATTGAGATATTTCAACAACTGTGGAATAAATTTAGTTTGAGGTGGTCAGTGGAGTGGAGGCACTATGAAGATTACACTCTTAAGCAGTAAAGGCTCAATCTTTCATGCTTCTGAAATATTGTTTCTGAAAGCTGCAGTGCTTCTGTTCCTAATGAAAACACACAGCATCACTGAGAGAAATGCCCCAAGTCCTGCTGGTGGAATTGGTCACTCAAGGCAAACCAGAAAAAGTATATGTTCCCTGATTGTTCCAAAACTCTGCATTCTTTATTTTAGACACCAGAGGAGTTGTTTAGAGATAAGTAAGCTCTTGGAATCTGCCTGCTGTTGAAAGGCACACACATACCCTTACATATCTCTACCATATTATTTGGTCATGGCAGAAAATGACCTCTCTTTAGAGATCTATTCAGCTGTCAAATCAGCCCCTTTATCTGGTTTCATACTGCTAGCTGAGAAGACAAGGATCCCCCTATCAACCCAATTTAGTGTTAGCTGATTTAGCTTTCATCAGAAATTTTTTTATGAAAAAAAATTTGGGTCTCTCTCAGAGAGACCCAAAAGCCAGATCTTTGGGGGCTTTCCAAATGAAGTCCAAAAAACCTCACTTGGCAAAACATTTTGTGTAGGGATATATTCACATGTGCAGAAATGTCTCCATAAGTGAAATGATACCATGAAGTGAAATGATGGGTGCAAAATGAGTGGCCTGGGCTATGTACATAAGGCAGCACAATTACAACTGTCTGTTCTGGATTTAAAACCTGCCTTCCAGCCCTAACAGGATTCTTTGGTGAAGGCAATAAAAAAAGCCATTAGCGCATTCATATTTATTTATCTGAGCCCCCAAAGTACTAACAGCCACAGGAAGAGACAGCTAGGTAAAAAATACCATTTCCTTTTACTGGATTTGACTCCTAAATTAATTAAAAATACAACATAGTGCTGCCTTCAACATAGCTGAGGAATTGCTGCAGCTTTGACACTTACATTCCAGTTGCAGGTTTAAATATCTTCTTCCAGGAGCTGTCCTGGAGAAGTCACTAGCACTATTTGTGCAGTAAGGTTTTACTAATCAGGAGTAAAAGTGCAAGGATCAGGATTTAAGCTAACAGAAGTGATGACGTGTGAAAGGTTTCTCCTTCAGTTTGACATGGTGATACAGGGGATAGACAGGTTTTGGGACAGACCATCTTTATCTGTCTGGCAGTCTAGGGATTTAAGCTGTGTCTATCACTGGCATTTCTGTGTGCTCAGACAGAATCTGCAGGAAACACTTCCAATTATTCTCTCAAAGTGAAGTGGTCAGGGCTGGTTATCCCAGACAGGACCCCCAGAAGAGCTTAGCTTCTTTTCATTTATAAAGCAGGGATTTGGAGGGAGCAGAAGAAAGGGTGTAAGAGAAATTACAATTCCAACATTAGAAGGTAGGGCAGCCACTCTTCTCGGTGATCCCAAAACCAAGTTGCACTCACTAGCCCCTGGACCCTCAAATGGAGCAACACTGCCTGAGAAGCTTAAAATGGTGTCCTGTGAGGAATACTATTTGAAGGAGTTTTCCTGGGTGCATGGCAACAGTTTGCATTGCCTCATGTGTACAAAAAAGGCTGCACCCCTTTCCTCCCAAGACATCCCCTGCCCCTCAGGTTGCCCCAGGTACTGGGAACCATGGGGACTTGGGCTGTCACAGCCAAAACCCCAGACCAACCCACAAGGAAAAGATTTCCGCATGTGTTTGAAAAAGCAAGAGCATCCCAGGCATGCTGGATCCACCTGATGGGTCAGCATTCATTCCAACCATGCTGCTACTGTGAAATCCTGATTTTTCACAATAAAAAAATTTACAATGCAAGTTTTACATTGGGTTAAGGTTTGAACCTCTCAACCTTGACAGAGTCTCTGTAACATCAGATTTTTACGTGTACCTGAAGAGTCCTTCAGGAATATTTATGTTCTCTGGTTCTTTAGGTGTATATTGCAGGTATCACGAACATATTTTTATTGGTATTTGATGGCTGCTTTGTTTGCCAAGTATGCACATCAAATTTATGGAAAGCTATTTCTGAGCAATATAAATGTGGGAAATCCCTTTTGTTGAGACATGGTATTAATCATGCTAGTACCTAGATCTCTGTGCCCTTATACCAACAGCATATACTGCTATAGTGTCAGCAGTCACCTCCTAAAACTACACTGTCTTCTGACAGATTTCATGCCTCAGAGGATATGGGGTAGCCTGGTTCTTTAACAACCTGCTGTCACTCCAGCATTCTCTCTTCCTTCCTTTGTCCCCATGTGTTGCCTACACCTTTGCCTGTTTAAGGCTAGATGTGTGGAAAATGATGATCTCTGAGGTCCCTTCCAACCCGGCTAATTCTATGATTCTATGATTCTATGAAAAGGTAATGTGGGAACTGTCTCATCCTGAGCATCAACCCAACTCCCAGCAGTAGCACCAGGGAAGCCAGTACAGGTCAGAATCAAATCAAGGCATTGCTTAGCATTTCTGTGCGTGTATTTCCAGATTAGGAGCAATGAACACTTTCAGTAATCTTCATTAGTGACAGTCAGGGCTGTCTCCTGCTACCCTCAATCAAACCTTACAAAACGGAGGGTGGCACACAGCTCCACATGGATATCCCACCTCCTAATGTAGTCATGACAGGGACCCTATGGTAAAAATAGCCTTAGCCCACCCACGCTGGTTGTTCATTCTCCTGCCTTACAGCACGGGGGTAATTAGAGAGCAGTGAGAGACGTTCAGGAAGGATATAGGAATGTCAGCAGAGTATCTTGGTGCTGGACCTGATCTTTTTCTTGTGGCAAAGTCTACTCCAACAGGTATCACCTCCATGCCCTGGAGGTGTGTTCAATGTCAGCTGCAAAAGAGGTACATTTTTTGCATCATACAAAATGGTACAATATTGTGCCGTATTGTATTAGATCATCTCTCCTCTTCAGTGTATCTTTACTTGTTTTTATATTTGCATGCTTATTACCAGCCCAGTCTGATTTTCCCATGTATGTTAATCTGCAGGAACACCCTGTGCATGAGAGCCTAGGGGATTTTACCATCACCTCCCTGACTCTTTGCTTTACCTATCTCTATGCCAGTAGGTCTCTTGGGATACAGCTGAACCTCTCTTAGGCTGTCTCTGGTCCTCTCAATCATCTTTCCTTTGTCTCTCTTGTTCTACTACAGACCTAGAGCAACAAATTTGTCTACCAAACACTTGGCGGGCTCATCCCAGTCACACTATGTATTCAGGCAGAGAGATATTCCCCTGCAGAGAATGAGAAGAGTGTGTTAGTTAAGTGCAAATAAATCGCACAGAAATCTCTACCCCTGCTGCTGTACTTGGAATTCTTTACTAATATTTTCTAAAGATTGTTCAATTCGGTCTTCACTGACTTGAATTTGGTGCTTGGGAAAAATGTGTCTGAATGAGATCCACCAACACAGTTACTTCAGAAGTGACAGGGCTGCCCTGTCCTGGGTCTAAGCTAATACAACACACCATGCATTTGACTTGCAAGTCTGAGGCATTCCAGAGCCATGGACACCCTGCCTTGGCACAAGCCACTACTGTATTACTTGCACAATGAGTTTGGTGTCTCCAGATATGTTCTTTCTTGTAGGGTTCCCAGGAACCAGGTGGTTTATCACACAAAACTGGTAGGCAAGAAATTAAGATTACAAGCATTGCATTACGGTTTTGCTAAAACTTTTAGACCAGAAGGCTCTTGTCTGATCACCTTTGGAAGAAAAATTGCTCTATTTATTTACTGTATAGATCATATCTCCACTGGCAAAAAGCACCAGAAATTCTCAGGGGTAAAATCTCTTCTGGTTTACACTTTGGAACGCCTGGGCCACAGCAGCACAGTAGGAACAGCATTCATTTCTGCAAAAGATCTGACCCATGAATGGCATCGATCCTAATACTGAAAGAGTAGCTATCTCCAGACCAGTGCAGTGCTGATCCCCCCCTGGAAAGCAGGCCAATTTGTGCCAAAGACAGTGATGATTTTTTTTATTTTTTTTTTTGCCTGTGTTGAGACCACCCACCCACTACGCACAGGGCCCTGAGTAGAAGCTGTAATAGAAAGCTTTTAACCCCAGCTAGTGGCAGCCAGAAAGTGTCAAACTCCTTTTCTTATTACCAGTCTTCTCAGGACTGAACAGGCAATTATTTCCTTGAGACAACTTCTATGTACTAAATTACATGGACTTATCTCCAAAGAGCAATGACAACTCAGTATGTAAGCTGGGTTACCTCTGTCCCCAACCCACAAACTGCTCTCACTAACCTTACAGTGGTGCTGACAGACTCCAGAAACATCCATGTTCAGTGTTTTCTTAATAGAAGTGAGGTCTGGGTCATATCAGTGGGGGAGGTGAATTAAAAATGACAAGTGGATCCATCCAGAGGGATCTCATCCCTCTCTACATACAGCATACAGTACCCAGAGGTGGTGCTGAACCACCAGGGAAGTGTATGCATGCAGCATGCAGCCCCTCACTAACATGAGTAATCCCTTTAAAAGGTGGAACTAGGGGTGCCTGACACCTTTTTTTACTTCTTGCCTCTCTAATATTCCTCCTCACATTCCTTCACTGCTAAAGGAATGGCCTAATTTTCACAATGTTTTCTTTTTCCCAACTCTTCCGTACAGTTTCCGTTTCATTTAAATGCAAGGGCACCAATCCTAGTTTATGTCATAATAGATGGACAACAATAGTGCAGTTTAACTAAAATAGCATACTAAACAGTGCTACATGTTGATGGAGTCATGATAGATAAAATTTGGAGTGTTTTGGTGGTTTATATCTTCAAAGAAGAGCTGGCAAGTGTACAAAGTGACAAATGTATTTAAGAATCTATGCCATTCAAATGATACCACCACATGTCTGTTTGGGATTTTTCCCATCTAAATGTGGGAATATGGGCGCAGATTCACTTGCATACTGTGTTCTTCTAACATAAAGTGTCGACATCTTAGAGGGTGTGTCAGTGGCACCCGATGTCACCAGACGCACATTGCGAAGGAGACAGCCGAAATAAGTGTATGTTAAGTGTGCCAGGCAGTCTTTATTTATTTATTTCATGTAAAAAGGAGGCGTTCATGTTCAAAACTTCCTCACTGGAAATTCAGATCAGTAGGAGAAAAAGAAAAATGTATCATTTGCATTTCAAGGCATTGCAAGTCCCTATCCTATCTGAAGTTACTGACAATTACGATACGAAGAGACCAGATCCTGATGTGAGAGACGATGGTGTAAAAAAACATTAATTTGCATAATTTTGACTGAATTATTCTACACTTACACCAGTTTCACTAAGACAGAGGCTGGCTCAGGGTCTTTACATAATCTAGATATTTTGTACTTTTTCTCCTTTTATTTGTCACAATAAGCCACCTCCTCTGTTGATTATTTTTTATTTGTGGAATGTATTCATATACTCAGAGTCCATCTGCTAAAAGTATCCTATTTAAAAGAAGATGGCATCATTAGCTACCCTCTCTTGCTATAAAGAAAGGAGCAGTTCCCATATTTTTACCCAGTTCAGTGGCTCAGTGGATGCACTAATCTTGCTGAACACTTCAGTTTAGATGGTATATCAATGAGGCATTCAAACAGAGCAGTTTATACACAAAAATTCTGTCTGCTTTGTAAAAGATTATCCTTTTATAAACACTCTGCGGAAAACATAAAAGCAAATAGGGGACAGCACATAGGACAGGAAAGATGTTAGCAGGGAGATTAATACTGAATGGGTCGAAATGAATGGTGCTTACCAAAACGAGGTCCAGATACTTTGGCTGCAGTGAAACATAAATAATGGGAATGACACATCGTTTATTCGGGATAATGAGTTGATCCGAAGTAGGGGCCTAGAACAAGAGATTAAAGATTAAATATCCATCTCCTGATGAATATCAGTAGCAAACTTTAACCTTTTCCTTCCAAAAGCACAATTTCTTTGAACAACCGTGTCAGCACAATACGGCGAAGAAATGAGCTAAAGCAAACTTAATTCACATTCTTATCTTATCCTGTGAGAAAACACTGCTTCATCTTTTAAGACAGAGAATTGTATTTTTATTTCCAGGCTTGTAACTCTTTCAGAAGAGTTATATGAGAACACAAAGATTTTACTTGATGTTTTTTATAGAAAAATTTGGCTTTAGCATTTATTACTTTCATTTTACTTCTCTGCAATAATTGAGGAAAGAACATACCCATCCTGAACATTCACTTGGGTGGAGAGATAATGACAAAAAGCAGCCTGCTGGAAAAGCACAGCATACCACATGCCGAATTAGAGTCTTGAATGCAAGGAGGACTTGGAAGATGTCACAAGCCTTGGATCAGGAAGGACTGGAAGTGTAGCAAAGGGGGGAAAGGCACAGACAACTGGGGACAGCAGGCTGACTGTACTGCAGTGCTGGCAACCTGTTCAAGCTGGTCAATTAGTGGTCCTTCTAGCTCAAGATGCTGTACTGCAACTGAGGCAGAAGACATAGGACAAGTGGGAATCTGGATAGCTGTGGCTTGCCCAGAACTTGGAACAGAGCAGCTGCTGAATGCACACAGCCAGCCAAGCCCCGCATTGTGGTTTTGCTGCTGATGGCTGCCTCCTGAAAGAGGGATAAAACTGGGGATGGGGGGAGGAGGAAGGGTGAGACTTTCAAATGACATTTAGAAAACAGCCAGGCTAGGAGACAAGGGTAAGTTTGGTGTGCTTTCACCTGCTCTGTTCACAAGCAAAAGGAGTTTGTGGCTTCGCTCTACTCTCTGGGGAATGTGCTGTCCCAGTGCCAAACCAGCATGCATGTACAGTTGGCAGTTTCTCTGCAGAAGAAGCCTAGGACTAGGAGCTGTGGAAAAGTATCAATTTTTACTTGGTAAATATTTGCTTGCAAAACCAGATATTCCCATAGGCTTTTGTGAGGCTCTGTGAATTTGTTAAAAGGAAGGATTTTTGATGTGCACTGGGGGTGTGTGCACGCATGGATGCACAGTTCTAGCAAGGACATGGTCCTGGGGGGTGAGCACACAGAAGTGGCATCCTGAAGGACACTGAATACCTTTCAGAAGGCAGGTCTCCCATTTTCCAAAATTCACATGATGGCAACAGAACAAATACGTTACCATTTCACACTGACCCTTTTCACCATGAAAACACTCAGGATTTGCTATGTTTCCATCTCCTCTTGGGTCAGAGACCCAAGTTCCCTCAGGCACCTTTCCTCTGCCCTTATCTTAAAAAATGATGAAGACCTCCATGCACCACAGGTAATATGCAAAGAATATGATCCCAAGTTTCAGGAAGGCCAAATAAATACAGGTGAATGAGGAAGACTTGGGGTACTGGACAATTAGAGGAGGCAGAACTGACGTATAAACAGTAAGGGCATCAAAACAAGACTTATGGCTGGTTATCATCATGGTCATTCAGGACCAGGCTCTGCAGCACCGGGCTAGCCTAGGTGGTCCCACACAGGAGAGTGGGTCAGGTTTTCTGCTGCTGCTGAGAGAGGAGGGGGAGGTCCATCTCAGTGCCACAGCATCAGCCTCTGCTCCGGGGGACCAAAGCTCTGTTTTCCAGTGACAGAAATGGGCTGTCCTGCCCATTTTCAGCACCCTGTACTGATTTCCAGCCAGCCAGGCTTTTATCCTTGAGATACAAGCAGCGACTTTCCTTCTATTCAGAAAGGAGCAGCCATTTTTGTGCATTATCGCAGCACTGATAATACAAATTACAAACAGCAGCGTTGTGAAGGGATGCCAGAGCCCGGCTGCTGACTGATGCCTGACCTCAGGAAAGCCCACATAACCATGCCACACCACAGAGTTCTTGCCTGGGCAACAGGGGCAACCATCCTGCCAGAGGGCACACGGCATGGCAGGAGTCACTTCCAGGGCTCCTGCTGCCATGCGTGCTACTTGTTTCAGGGGGCCCAGGAGTTCCTCACATAGAACTCCACATAAGGTCTGCAGGGGATATTTGAGGGAAGATGTTGTAGAAGACACACAACAAACCAAGCATGTCACATGAGAGAGAGACCACGGTCTCCAAGGACCTGGTTGTGGCACAAATTGGCCGCACCAAGGCTCCTGGAGGCCTGTGCCATCTCCCCTGTAGAAGCAAATGGTGGCACTGGGCCTCCCTGCATCACCTCACCTCCCTGCATCACCTCACCTCCCTGCATCATCACCTCACCTCCCTGCATCACCTCACTTCCCTGCATCACCTCACCTCCCTGCATCATCACCTCACCTCCCTGCATCACCTCACCTCACTGCATCATCACCTCACCTCCCTGCATCACCTCACCTCACTGCTGAGGAGAGGAGGAACAGGTCCTAGATGGATAACCATAGCATAGAGCAGTGGGCTCTTGTACTTTGAAAGTACTTGCCATGTGATTTAAAATTAGGGTTTAAGAATGCGAAAATAGTGATTTGAGTAGAATGAGATGGAGAAAAGATTGTTCCGGGAGTATTTGACCAAATTAGTAAGCAGAAATGGGCTTTCTAAAGTTTCTTCCAGTATGTAACCATGAGCTAAAATAAAAGCAATTTTTATTCATGGAGAAATATCTGCCTAACATCTGAATATGTATAGGAATTAGGAGTTTGGGATGTAAAATTAGATGGGTGTTTCCCTATATAAAACATCCACACTGGGAAAGCAAGCAGTCCCTTGCGAAACTGCTCTGGGAGGTACCAAAACCCAGGTGTTCACAGCTTGACTTGCATGAGAGAACTGCATTTTAAAACATCTGCAAATAATCTTGTGTAAACAGACATGAGTTTTCCTAGCAAACAGTCACAGTGCCCACATCCATGGTGTAGTTTGTCAGTCCCACACTCTCCTCTCCATGGAAGGGGATGACAGGTCAAGGCACCTTTAACCACCCAACATCTCCCCTGCAGCCCTCATCATGTAACCTAAGTCCAGCACTCCTTGCCCTGGGTTTGCTCCGTATTCCATGAAGGGAAAATGAGGCACCATTTGTCTTGTCATAAAATTGAGAGGAATATCAACAAAAAATGCCTGTCTCTCTTCATGAGCTCTGAAGGGAGGTAAAGTCTGTTAGCTTCTTTGGTTAGTTGGGTCTCACCTGTACAATATTTTATTAGTAGCATTTCATTATGGAATGATATTGTGCAGGTATTAATTTGAACCTGTATTTTAACAGGTGTGACTGATTTGCCAGACCCTCATGTATCCTGATTCAAATCATGACATTTTTTTGTAGTGCAAGCCTTTGAAGAAACAAAAGTGTTTTTTCCTTGCCAATGTGAGTCTACAGGATGTATGTTACCCATTTAGCAGCCAAAGGGGTTTGAATTTGGCAAAACTATCAAACATGCAGTTTTCTTCCATCATAGACTGGGAGGCTTAGCATCTGTCAGAGACCTATGGACACTGAACGTGAATAGAAGTGTCACCAGGAGTGATGGGGACATTTAGATTTGTACCCAGTCACAAGCAGATTTGAGAACTGGATTTAGGTCCATTAATCAACAGTAGTGGACAGAAGTACACCAGCAAACCTTCCCTAGGCCATTCTAGGAGGGAAATGTCGCAGTTCAGGGAGCGGGAGCAGAGAGCACCTTGTGGCAACCTGATACTGGGGCAGCTAGCAAGGTCCTGAGATGTGGTGGAGGGTTTGGTAGCCAGCAGCAAAGCATGTGGGGCTTTAAAGGCAGGCTGCCCCTCTTTGTGACCCTCAGGGGCCAAGCAAAGCCCTTCACATCAAAGGAGCCTCCAAGAGGCCCTGCTGATGGGCATGAGGGGGCCACTGGAACAGCGTAAAGCTGCTTGAGCAGGGTTAGCGGTGTGCTCCCATATGGTCTTGGATTGTACCTTTCCACAAACCAGCTGTACCTCTCAAATAAATACGTACTGGGCAAAGCTCAGAAATGCATCTTTCTAGAGATTATTTCCATCTGCACATCACAAAGGATATATTGATTTAGCTGCACTCCTGAGATCAGAGTGGAAACACTGTATAGCTGGGAAACAGACACATATGCTGCTTATCAAAGCTATACATACGGCACAAAAGATACCAGTGTAGAGAGCAAGCAGCTATATTTTCAGCAGCAAACAATATGTTCTATAATTCCCTAAAATAAAGGAAAAGGAAGTGGTGAATGCTACTGTTCCTGGGCTGTGCAAGTGGCGTGTCGGGAGCACACCCATCCTGGCTGAATTCGCAAATGAGGAAACCAAGTAGTTGACAATTCCTGTAGCTGTCAAGGATCACCTGTCCAAAGCCTTTTTATTTGATTTATTTATTTGTCTTCCTTGGAGCTGCAGAGGAATTGGATAATTGACGCAACGGGAAAGGATATCCCAGGAGACGGACTAAAGTGAGAAGTTGTGTCTCATTCAGACATCAGCACAAAGTGGAGCATGTCACCACAGCAAGCCTATATTCTCTCTGCAAGGCTCTGTCACCCATCCACAAGGAACATGAGTTTCCTGTTCCCTACAATTTATTACATCTGGTTTTGTAGAGGGTGACATAATTAAGGTCAAAAACTACTAAGCAAGACAGTCAATTACCTAAATCATGCAGTGCCACTGCATGCTGGCAATGTACAATGCTGCAGAGCTCTTGCATTGAAGCCATCACACAGTGTGTGTTACTGCTGTTGTAGCTGTTGCATACTCACAGCAGGTATATTTCCCTAGGAAAAAAATCACCAGAGGGCTATAGTCCCTCTCCTCTGAGGATGGGCTAAGACATTTGGGGTTGTTCAGACTGGAGAAGAGAAGGCTCCAGGAGACATAGCACACTTTCAGTTCTTGAAGGAGTTCTTACAAGAAAGATGGGGAGAGACCTTTTAGCAGAGCCTGTTGCAAAGGGACAAGGGATAATGGTTTTAAACTGAAAGAGGGTAGATTCAGGCTAGGTGTCAAGGAAGAAATTTTTTATTGTGAGAGTGGTGAAAAACTGGCACAGGTTGTCCATAGTGGTTGTATATGTCTCATCCCTGGAAACATTCAAGGTCAGATTGGATGAGGCTCCAGGCAACCTGATTTAGTTGAAGATGTCCCTGCTCATTGCAGGGGAGTTGGACTAGATGATCTTTGAAGGCCCTTTCCTACCCAAACTATTCTCTGATTCTAAGACAAAGAAACCTCATCTTAGTGGGATTTGGACAAGGAGGTCAGTCCTCTCACTGTCAACAAGATGAAGGCCAAAATGAAGGCTCTGACAAAAAAAGGTGGTGCAGTGCCCACAGCATCAAGAAAGAACTGCTATCAAGTCACTCTCATGTCTCCTCAACTGGTTTAATGCCCAGTGCAAGTCAGAGAATTGTAAAAAAGAAATCTTTGATGACTGATGAAGACAGTGCTCTTCACATACATGATTGATCACCTGGCAACGCTCATGTGAAGAAACAGTGATTCCAAAACGCACAGCCATCTGCTACAATCAAATTGAGACCACTTGCAAGTCCAGGACGACCAAAATGGGTCACACTGCATTGTCTACTCACAGGAATGGGCTGACTGTGGATATCTGACCTCAAGACTTCCATATAACCCAGGTACAGATTGAACTAGCCTGGGAGGAAGGGGTAAATGAATCCCAAACCTAGTAATGTTTCCACATACAGGGCTTGCTTGCTTTGCAGTAACATGTGCCCCAGCCAGAGAGACCTCCTCCTGAGCAGGCACTGCAGAATCAGGCACAAAAAATGGCGTAACTGCTTTTCCCTGGAAAATTCCACCCGACATCTGCAGAGCAGCTGGATTTCCCAAATCTATTATCTCATTTCTCTGATCTGAATGGATTTGCTCTCAAAACAGTTTCAGATACGTATATATCACACATTACTTGATTCACTACAGTTTACCTGAATAAAATAATAATTAGCTACATAGTCCCCCATCCTCCCACCCGTAAATGCTAATTAACTGAGAAAAGTGGCACATGGATGGTTACTGTGGTCCAAAACATGAATTGGTTCTAAAAATCCAAACCAAGTCACTGAGGAGTTCAGAACTCTATTGGGGAAGAAGTTCTACTTCAGCCTCCTGGGTGAGGGGCATGGGTACTTTTACTCATCTTTGGCAGTTCCTTAATCCAAGTAAGGTCCAGAGGAGAAAGTATGACTGCGGTGTTCAGCATGAAGTAAAGGCACCAAACAGGCTCTGACACCTTACATTTGTAGATTTTCATGTTGGTTCCAGAGCGCCTTACAACAGCTTTGCCATCTCTGAAACTCAAAGGCTATAAACATCTTTATCACAAAACTCTTATGCCTCCTACTGAAATGCACATACATGCTGACAAGTCCTCAGCAATGTGGTGTTTTATACAAAGATTTGAAAGAATAATGAACAGATTCAAGGCGTGTATAAGAGGCAATTAAGAGGCAATTTTATGACGTATCCCTCCTTACATGCGTAACTGTCACAGCTAGGTTTAGGATGAAACACCACAATCTTTTTCTCTTATTTTCTTAATTCATTGCTGTTTATAAGCATTACACTTAGCAAACAAACTGTCCTGTTAAATTCTGCATTCTCTAATGACGGCATCCTTTCTTCTTTCTGCCTATAACAAAAATGCTTTGAAGTCCTATGCCGTTATTTACAAGTATTCTGATATTTCCCCAGCAAGGATGTAATAGGAGCCAAAACAAGCCTCCAGGTGCCAATATTGCACCTGACAAATTAGGCACACGACTGGAAAAGGGTGGCTCCATCCTTCTGCCTAATGTTCATTTCCTCTCATTTCCACATTAACAGGAAGTAGTTGGAATGGAAAAAAGGCTTTCCTTAAAGACCCAAACTATCAAAAGACGTGGAGCTGTTTCTCCTTGCAAACAAAAAACTTGGAAGCAGCTTACGTCCTATGATTTGGAGCTCATTTACAGTGACTTATTTAACCCCTACTGACGGCACGATGAACAGGATGTTATGATTTACTTAGCACTTAAAGCGGGTGTGAGAACAAGGTGGATGGTGCCCTTAGATGTAGTCTTTTCATAATTTATTGCTCTAAGTGCTTAATTTTTCCTCAGGGAAGCCTTTGATAGCTGGCTGCTGCACTGTAGTTAAACGTGTGCATTAAGCTGTAAAGCACAAATATTAATAATAATACAAAAAATAACTGTAACAGAAGTTATCATTTCACCTAATAATAACTTTCACATATTGCTCAGTTGGAATTCTGAAATTATATCCCACACGAGCTGATTTGAGGACATTTAATGGAGCAACATAAAGAGTGTTGAATTTACCTTGTGGAGATGTTAGCTGCACAATCTAGCCACAAACACAAAGTAAACTCACTCACAAAATGGCACGTGGCTCCTAGAAGGCCACTGGAGAACTGCAACAAAGCCAACTACAAAAAAAAATAAAGATTACTAACATCTCCTACACTGCTACCATAGGGGAATCTGACCAAGAACAAGCTCACAAAAATGTTATTTCTGACTGGCTTTAAAGTTGAACTGCTGCTTAATAATGTTGTAGCATGCCTCAGGGGGGTTATCTTAAAACCCCTTATTTCCTTATTTTGAATTGTCTGTAATCTTTATCTGGAATACAGGACCATCCTTTAGAAACCTCCTCTATGTCAAAGTTACTCAGTGAAATAATGCATAGATCTTTTACCCTCTGGAGATCACTGTTCAGCTCTGCTTCATGTCATTACATCGAAGGCCCTTGGTGACTTCAGCAAGCAAGATCTGTAGGAACACCTGCACCTGTGGATAAAGGACTCTAACCTTGAATGATAAATACATATTTCTGGTGTGTTTTTTTTTTTTTCCTCTTGAGCATGCATGTGTGAGCATAAGTTGCATTATAATACAGACAGGCAGGTAATACATTTCACTTTTAGGAGATGAAGTAATGATTTTAGCAAATTACATTCATCTTTTTAATCTTATATTTCCATGCACACTGAGTTAAATGTTGTAAAACTATCAATTCTGTCAAAACCTAACAGAAGGAAAACAAGAAACCCTGCAATCTTAATGTCCAAACTGACTGGTGATTATCAGGAATTAAATGTGCAGGAATTCCAAATCTTTTCTGATCAGAGATGTCTAGATGACTTTTGTTTTTCCATAATTGTATGAGGTTCCTACATAGTATTTAAGAATCAATTATATTGCAATTGATGTAATTAACTCTAATAATCCAGTAAAAGTCAGTAGGAGGGCTATTCAAGTCAATAGAAAAGAGGGACTACGTTATGAAGGTGTTATTAACCTATACAGACTTTTACTAGACATTTCCTTTTCTTACATAATAAATATACAGTGATGTGGAAGGCTGTCATTATAATTTAATGAGAACAATGGCTCATCACTTCCTTTCCTGTACAAGCCTTAACTAAATCTACATACGGTGTATAAGTAAAATGAAGTTAAATGAATCTCGCAAATTATCTATTAATCATCCATCAATCATCTGTTGCTCCATGATTAAAATCCATGTTGCATTCAGAGCTGGGAAAGGTATTTGGGGAGTGGCAGAAGCTGCATGTACATCTTCCAATTAATTTATTCACTCACTTCCATTTTGTGCTGCCAGTCCTGAAGTCAGAGGAATTCTCCTGAGGAAAGTTCCAGCCCTTCCCAGGATAAAGCAAACCTCTCATTTACATATTTATAGGCATTTCATATGAGAACCTCATTCCTGCTTCTGGATTCAGTCAGAAAACTCTTTCTGGGGAAAGAAAGAAACAGTAGGAAGTCAGGGAAACTGAGGCAGTGGTCAGCTACATGGCCTGCAGAGTGACAAAGATAATTCCTTGTCCAAGATCCTAATTGCCTGTTTATGCTCTAACCCTTTTCCACTGCCTGATGAGGCAAAAGGGAGTTCTGCTTGAACAGAGCTATTAAAATCTGGCTTTTTAGGAAGCTCTGTCTTCACCTTCATCAAGCTGAGCATAATCCTTATTAGATATAGAAGATTGCGTTGGTGTCATTAGCAGAAGTGCTTTTCTTGGCAGTAGACAAAGATCAGTTGTCTGTGCTACTGTTATTCAATGTATTAGTTACCTTCCATGTGGCTGACTATAGCTGATCCTGCTGTTTTGCACCTTGGCAGCCTCAGTTCAGACATGTCCCCATGGTATCACTCATCTCTCCCTCAAACACTCCAATGGACCTTTGTGGGCAGTTCTAAAACATACCCGTGTACATAGTGACTTGGTGATACACTGTCACTACTTCCCTCCATTGACTTGAGGTGACTGAAGTAGGTCCAGAATGCAAGGATGGACAGGATAAATACATAAAATAACAAACAAAACAAACCAACCAAGGAAACAAAAAAAAGCCCAACCCAACCCAAATACAATAAATCTAACATCATTTTCTCTGGAGTTATTTAAAATAAAAATAAGTATTGAATGACATAGATCTTCAGTGTGGTGTCATTGAATTTATGCAAAGAATGATGCTGAGGCTGAGGATGTTTTTTTGCCTCTTGTTACAACTCTTCTTAAAAGATTTTGGAAAGAGGGAGTAATTATTGAAAGCTCTTCCTATACAAACCCCTCTCTGTCTTTGTTCATATGTTCACACCGCTTCAGGTAAGACATAGTATGTGCACTCAATTAAAGAAAGAGGGAGATGTGATGTTGTAATAAATAGAGCATAGAGGAGTTCAGTAATCCTTTGTAACTACACTGTTGATTTTTTTATTTAAACCACAGCAGTAGGGCAAGTGCTCTACCAATATCAATCGTTGCACCAGAGCTGACCTATGTTGCACAGAATGAATGAGCTTTGACTATAGGAATACAGATAGGCAACCCTGCTGATTCCTGCTGAATAAACCTATTGTAAAGCTGGGGAGCAACATCCTTCCAAGGCTCTTGGAGTTGTGGCTTCATCCAGTCTGGGACTCCTAAGAGCTTATTTTTCTTTATAACAACATCACGCTTTCATATAGTGCTAAACACAGAAGATATTTCTGATGTTTGCATTGCAAGCTTCACTTGCCATGTATGTGATTTGGTGGTGTTTGACAAAGCCTTTGCTTTAATTCAGGAACCAGCTCTGTGATAACAAGCACATAGATAGAAAAATCAGTGCTCCATGAGGCATTAAACCTTTTTTTCTTGTTGTGGGCCAAAGCAAAATGCTCATAGGTGTCACACTGCCCCACATACCAGTAATTATTTCACCACAGCAGGTACACCTCGTCACAAAAGCTGTATTTTGAAAATGAGATCTTTTCCTTTGGGATAATCACAATGCCTAACTTCTGGGCACAGGAAGTTAGGTACAGTGGGATGTAAAAAGAGCACAATGTCTCTGGCTGCAAATGCCTCCCAGGGTGGGAGCTTTGCTGTCCTACACTATGTCAACACTACCTGAGGGGCACAGGGGTGTTTTTCAGGTGCCTAGAACTTCAAGCCCATACAAACAAGCTGTGCCAAAAATGATAGACTGAGAGCTGTTAAAGTACAGCAATTCAGCAGTCAAAACTTCCTTTATTTAAATCCCCAAACACCACTTAGTTATACAATAATCTCAGCTCTTTCATACTCCATGAGCTTGCCTTAAATTGTCTGGAGCAGCTCCTCAGCTGACACAGATAGTCTCAGCCTGCAGAAGGCAGTGGAAGTGGGATGGTTCCCACCAGCTGCCACTCTGCCCCATCTGCAGTTGCATTTTACACAAGGAAGATGACAATAACATAAAAACAAACAAACAAACAAAAAAAAAAACCCACCACAAAACAAAATAACCCCACCCCCCTCCCAGTTTGAATAATCATCTGCAAGAAAAGATTCCAGAGTTTGGGCTTTCATGGGGAATCAATATGGCCTTATCTTTATTTTTTTGCTTAGAAAAAAAAATACTTGGGATGACAGTATTAGGTAGTACTGTGCAAAACAACTAAATATAGCCATAGATCATGGTGGGTGTGAATGGAAAACAAAGGAGTCAGGAGCTGAGCTCCTGCTGCTGTTACGTCACTCTAACACCCATAATTATGTTACTATGTACACTGCCCACTTCAACTATATCTGGACACCACTTACCATGATAAAAATCTGATTAATAACATGACATATAATCTTGGTTTCTTTGATGAACGTGAACTTCTATCTTCTATATTCCTTTTCAAACAGACAGGATATTTGTTTTGCCTCCCTTCTACAGTGAGTTTGGAAGAGTGAACATATTGAAAAAAAATTTAACATAGTTAATTAAAATCTCATTGCTGGACTCATTTTATCTCAGTGTAAAAACATGATAAGACACTTTTAAACATTGTTGTGCACAAATTCTCCTCACAAATACCGATAAGTTACTCTATTCTGTAACCACCACATAGAAATTCATCGGGACTCAGGGCAGGCTTACCTGTACAACCACTGCTTTTTATCCTGAGCACCACAGCTTTCCAACTTAAAATGTTTTTATATGAGGTAATTAGGACTAGGCTGGCAGGTGTCTCAGGCAAGGAGGGACCCCAGGGACTTTATGCTGTAGTAGATAGGAAAGGATGTGGGTGCCAGCAGTGGGGTAGTCATGGCTGCCCCCCAGCACTGAAAAATATCAAATGGTACCTCAAATGTTTTTTGAATGTAGCCCAATCCCACTCTATTTCATTGTTTGTGCCCAAAAAAAGCAGAATTGAGCATTTCTACAAAGGTTCTATAAAGGCCTTGAAACTCTTTTTTTTTTTTTCATTTCTTTTCTTTTATTTTTTTTCTTTTTTTTTTTTTTTTTTCTTTTTAGTATCTAGACAGTGAGAAGGGAAAAAAGAGAACTCAGGAAAAAAAAATCATGAAAAACAATGCCGTCCAAGATAAAAGAAGTAGGTTTTATTTCCTTTAGCTAAATGAATATTCAAAAACCATATATCTTCTATGTCTTCAACCCCTGATTTTATCCTAACTGGCTTGTTTCAAAATGAACCAGGAAAAACTCTCAAGATATTTCTAAGATAATGGTTAAAAGTCTGACTTTCATCTACAATAGAGGAAATTTGTATTGCCAACAGCTTGCTCTCAGAATTCCACCTTAAAACAGTTTTAGTACCACCAGACCAGAAGGGTTTGATGCCAAAGAGCTGTTCTGTCCTATTGAAAGCAGAGAATGGCTTCCTCTGCAATATGTACAAAGAGCAAGGAAATTTACTCAATTAATGTGAAACACAAAATGGCATCTGCCATCTGGAGATGCACACAAAAGCCATGGGCAGTCAAACACTTCTTAAGACTTTGGCATGTAAAATTAACATATTTTAAGACTTAAAGGGACATGTGAACTCCTCATATGCAAGGATTTCATTTTTCTCACAGCAAAATAAAATACACAATAGAGTATTTCCAATGTAATGTCCCAGAAACGGCAGTGATAACCAGCTAAAAAAATTTGCCTGTGACATCAAGAGTACTATTTACACATTGTTGGATGGGAACTGAGCAGCTGTTTATTTAAATATGCATTTTTAAACAATGTACAGAAATGAAACTTCACAACTCCACTACAGCGTGCTGCTTTTATGAGACTGACATAAAAGTCTTGACATTTCTTCTTGTGTGTGTGATGCTGTGCAACCACTCTGGATGTATTTTTCATTGCTAAAAGAATTATGCTGACTAGTCAAGTTCAGTGCAGATTCAAAGTGGGTAGAAAGGACTCTTTACTCCAAGTGTTTTTAAGTATTCTTTTCTTGCATAAAATTAAGAAAGTTCAGCTCCAGTGTCTGTTCCCTTTTGTGCTTGAAAAAAAAACCCACACTGCTTTAAAAAAAAGCATGACATATGGTATCTAAGTGGTCATGAGCATAAATTATTCAACCCCTGCTCATTCCACAAACGTAAATCTAACAAAATGCAAAACCTGAGACCTTGCCGACAAACTCATGGCCACATATCCTCAGCAGTGTCCTCAGCACACATTTGGCCACACAGACCTCATCCAAAATTTTCATCCAGACACTGTGAACCAATTTTCCTGCTTTTTACTTTACCTGCATTGCCCATTATTACATTCCCCAGGATCACCTGAGCTGAGCCCCTCTGTGTTTTACAGGCCAGCCCTTTCACCCTGCCTGGTTGGTGACAGCACAGCACTGGTTTTACAAACCCTGTCTCATGCACTGTGCAGGAGAAAGAGTGACAAAAGCAGATGAGAGGAGGGAAACCAGACCTGTTGGCACTTAAGACAGTGTGCAGTTCAGTGGTGGTGATCTCCTGCACAATGTTGCTCAGGAGAACCAGGATGCATGGACAAAAATGCCACATTTGTATTGTAAATGCAGCTATAACTAAGGGATCCTACAACTTTGCAGTAATTTTATTTTCTTTTAGCAGATGCTCTTTTCCTTTTCCTTTTTTCTCTTTTTTCTCTTTTTTCTTCTTTAACACTGAAACAAACATTTCAGAGTACACAAGAAAGTTGGTTCATGGAGGAAATTCAGAGCCAAGGACACCAATCCTGCAAATATTTACTGATGTGAATTATGATAATGTAGCCAGTACAATACAAAGAGATTATATATATTCTGCTTATTCAGATGTGTAGGAAAAAGGCAGCAACAAACTTAGCAGAATTGGAACATTAATGAAACAGTGTTAGATGAAAAAACTTCTTAAACAGTGAACTTATCACTCACTTGGCAAGTTTCCTGTTTTATTATATGGACAAAGATTTAGTTTTTAAGGATTAGCTCTACTGATTAATTTTTTTGTTAAAGCACTCTGATAAAGAACAATATGAAACAGAAGATGCAAAAGTCACCATTCCAGCATCAGCATTCACATGGCTCATATATTTTGTATTACATTTTATAGGAAAATAAACTGTACATCAATCCATACACTCAGCGAGAAAAAGAGGGCTGGAAATGCATTAAGGTATCATTAAAAAATTTATTTAGCAGTGTTTTGATTTGTCTTTGCATTTGGAAATGTGTGTGAGAGCAGAAACAGAGACAGAGATGCGGACAGGGAAGAAAATGACTCATGCCTGACAATGTTACCATGTAAATGGTCATAGCTGTGGGCTTCCCTGGGGTAATTTTTAATACCACAGCAAAAATCTAGCTAGCCTGCAATTACAGTGCCAGCAAGTCCCTTCAGCATGAGCCATAATGTCTGGCTACAGCTGGTGGGAGTGCTCTGGCTGTGTCCCCACACTGGGATCATCCTGGGCTCTAGGGACTGGGTGGCTGGCATGGGGCAAAGCTGCCAAGACAGCCCCACATCTCCAGGCAGGCAGAGCTCTCCCAAAAAATGCTGCCTGCAGAGCTATGCAAAAGAGAAAATGCAAAGACCAGAGCTGGTGTCCAGGGGTATCAGCGCAAAATGTTTCAAAATGACTGAAAAATAAATACATTTCAAATGCTGCCTAGGATGCTTTCATGCCCAGCTCCACTTTTAGCACATGCATGTCCATTTTCTGCATGATCCCTAGCTATCCCCCTCTATGGCAGAATCCCATCTTACAAAAGAAGCCATCACCCCCACTGATGTGAAGGACTCTGTGTTAAAAATAAAAATACCGTCCTCAGCAAAAAAGAGAAGGGTTCCTGGGTGAGGAGCGTGAACCCATGCCTGTGACAGACTTGAAGTACGACATGACGGAGATGCTGCTGGAACTGGACAGTTGAGGGATGAGCTGAGGTTTCCAGGCATGTCATGAGAATGACATCCCACAGCTCCAGGGGCCAGGGCCACTGAACCTGCTGCTGGCCAATCCTTGGAGTGTCACTTACATGAGTTCCAAAGTAATCTTCTGGCCCACCCTTCAGGAAAAAGATAAGATGTCATGATCAGCTAATAGGAAGTGACAAGAAGAGAGAAAATGGATGGGGAGGGAGGGAAGGTTTCGGATTGAAAAGGCATTCTTTCCTCTAATGCCAACCCTGCTATCTAGAGGGCTGAGTTAATTACTGGGCTTTTGAGCAATTTGATCCATTTTTGCATATAGCATTAATTTTTCTACAGATACATATAACACAATTAACCTGTAGCTATTTAAAAAATCATGCATGGCAATCCGTTCAATCTGGTGGTGAAAACATTGCACTTTTACAGAAAAAAAATGATTTAATTAGGGAAAAAGATAGTGAAGAGTCTTTGTTCATCTACTCTTCCAGCCATTGCTTTCCATCCATCTGGCACAGGAACCCACTACCAAGACATTTGAGCATCTTCCACAACCAAAAAAAAAAAAAAACCAAAAAAACATAAAACCAAACCAAACCAACAACAACAAAAAACCCAACAAACCAGCACACAAAAAGACCAGACAAACAGGACAACTGGAAAATATCAAGTTTCTGGCTTTTCTCCCTCTTCCGGGTAGAAAATCCTATCTGTCAGAATAATTCACTTGAAATTAAGAAATCTGCTTCAGTCCCTAGTGAAATGTTAGCGTGTCACTTGACGAAGTCCCACTGAGCAGAGATGGGGAGGTTCAGGCTCAGGCTGGAAAATAGTTGTAAAGTTTGTCCCCTGGTGCTGCTCCACTGTCACCTCTAACTGGGGGGGGACGACACGTCCTACCCCCTTCAGCCACCCTGCTGCATGTGCACAAAGCCCCTGATAGTCAGTCAGCCTTGCAAACTTCAACCAAAAACCTCATCAGAAGCATCAGTCTTTTAAGATCATAGCCCTGCCATGATGTTAATAATTTCTGTGGGGGGAGAAGCATTTCTGGTGTGTACAAAGCCCAAGACAAGGGGTTGCGATCTCTGTGTGGCAGCTTTATGAAGGACAAATAAGATTGGAGAGCCTTGGGTGGAGAGATGAGCACATGCTATGGACACAAAAAGGCTCCCTTTACACTGTGAAGAATTCAGAGCTTAACCAAGCCACAATATGTTTTGAAGGTTTTGCCAAAAAGTACAAAAACCTGTAGTCAATGTAGCCAAGCATTTGATAACGAGAGTGGCTTCTTCTGCTCAGCATATTTTCCTGGTGTATTTGTTTGTAAAGGTAGAGATAAGTATTGTAAAACAACCTGTTCTTTAATATCATAGGCAAAGAAAAATCAGTAGTCACTAGCTACAACAGTTTACAATCTTTGTGAGACAGCTGCAAGAATATGTTTATTTTTTTATTCTAAATATCTCAAATGGAGCCTGATCCTGAAAACCTTTCTTCCCTCCAGTGACACTTGTCTGCAATAATAACACTAATGAAAAGCAACTGCTGATGTAAAGAAAGACAACAAGATGAGGCCCAGGTTCCCTCTATAATGCGTGTAATGGTTATTTTCACTAAAGATAAGAAAACAAACTCATATGTGAAACATCACAGAAACAAGCCATTCTGCCCCTATACAAAATTTTGACAGTTGTCTATGGAAAACGCAGACTTCAAAAACTCTTAAGAATAATTGTTAGAAATCATAGCCAAAATAACATACATCAGCCTTGATTAGTTACATGAAAAAGCAGCCTTAAATTGATAGTTTAAAAACAGGAAAATTAGCATTATGATTAAGCTTGAATGGCTAATAAAAAGAATTTTGCTAAAACAGATTAAGGTTCAGATCAAGGTCACAAAAGGAACTGATTGAGGAAAACTATCATTTTTGCTGGGACTCAGTGGCTGTTTTAGCAATGCTGTTTCCTCTGAATCACAGTCTTATAATGAGAAATTACACTGCTGGGGTTAATAAAGTCTTGGCACCTGTTTTTAGCCCCAAATTTCAGTTAAAACATTGTGGTCAAATAAAAAGGAAAATTCCTTATGTGCCTGTAGATGGAAAGGGATATAACTAAGCTAAGTAACCTCTGGTAAAATATAAGGTGAATTTACACCATAGTTCCACTTGTGTTTTCTGTGAAGTCAGCCCAGGAAAAAAGAAGCCTGCAAATGACCCAAAATCCTCTTCATCCTCTTGTTACTTTCAAAATAAACATCTTCTAGTCACAGTGCCACAAAACCCCATTAGCAGAGGCTGGGAAGAGAAATATACTAACAGGGTCTGAGATTTTGCTTTTCTGCTAGCTTCACCCCTTCTTGGATATGTATCCTGTGGATAAACTCCAAGAGTGCATGCCTCTCCCCACCTTTCTGTCCTGGTGGGTCGAGATATGAACAAAGGTCTTGGACCCATGGATATGGTCTGATGTTCTGTGTTCCCAAGGGAAAGATTTACAAGGAGGCTTTTTCCAGTCTCTTTTCTTGCATTCAGACACCATCATTCCTCTGCTGCAAATAGGACAGTGCTAGTGCCTAAAAGCTATGGGCACAGGTAACCAACCTCAGGAATTTCAGGCCAGAATCCAACTTCTGAACCCAATTAGCCTCTAGAAATTATTTTATTTTCTTGTTATGTGACTTGTAGGGAGATAGGATGATTCCCAAAGAGGCTGAAGAACTGATGTGTAAGTGTTACCATTGCCTCATATTTTCATCTTGTCTGGATGGTACCTAAGAGAAAGTGGAAGGGACCACAAATGCTCAGGTGCAACCACCCACCTCCCAGAGGATCCTGCATGGCAGCAGTGTTTCCTCTGCCCTTTGGAGGGGTTTGCCTGGGAAGGTGCAGTTCTACATACATGTTGGGTCCAGACTCAGCAGGGAGGGTTGGCTGAATTTTAGAACCAGTGAAATCCCCTGCTTAGTCGATACAATGTGCCAATGAAATAAATGGTCACATCTACAGGAGGTTGGGATTTTAAGTTGCTTGCTCGCTCTTTCTTTCTCTTTCTTTCTTTCTTTCTTTCTTTCCTTCTTTCTTTCCGTCTTTCTTTCCCTCTTTCTTTCTCTCTTTCTTTCTCTCTTTCTTTCTCTCTTTCTCTCTTTCTTTCTTTCTCTCTCTTTCTCTCTTTCTTTCTCTCTTTCTCTCTTTCTTTCTCTCTTTCTCTCTTTCTTTCTCTCTCTCTCTCTTCCTTCCTTCCTTCCTTCCTTCCTTCCTTCCTTCCTTCCTTCCTTCCTTCCTTCCTTCCTTCCTTCCTTCCTTCCTTCCTACTACCTTTCTTTCTTTCTTTCTTTCTTTCTTTCTTTCTTTCTTTCTTTCTTTCTTTCTTTCTTTCTTTCTTTCTCTTTCTTTCTTTCTTTCTTTCTTTCTTTCTTTCTTTCTTTCTTTCTTTCTTTCTTTCTTTCTTTCTCTCTCTCTCTCTCTCTCTCTCTCTCTCTCTCTCTCTCTCATTCTCTTGTTCTCTCTCTTGTTCTCTTGTTCTCTCTTTCTTTCTCTCTCTTCCTCTCTTTCTCTCTCTCTTCCTCTGTCTCTTTCACTCTCTCTTTCTTCCTCTTTTTTTCTTTTTTTTTTTTTTTTTTTTTTTTTTTTTTTTCCCCTCCTGGGCTGGTACTTTGCACAAGGGGGGGGAGCTGGCACATCTGGGCTGTGCTGGGAGCTATCGCAGCCCTCCTGAGCATTGGGCTGCTGCTTGGTGGCATAAGCTGCTGTTGTTGCTATTACTATTGCCAGGCCTGATGATCAGGGTCAGCAAGCCAACGTGAGAGCTGTTGTATAACCCAGCAATAGAAAGACAGTCCTTGTCCCAGAACACACTCGGGCTGGTTTTCTGACAAGCTGTAACAGGTTCTGTGGCGGCACCTTTTCTGTCGCTAAATAAAGAACTTCTGTCTTGTGGAGCCTAAACCCATTGCTGAAAGATTGAAAGGAAAATGAACTAATAAGACAAAGGGGCAGTGTGCAGGGGGTTTTCTGCATTGGTTTGTTTTGCTCGTAGTTGCAAGTAATTCACATGGAGGGAAGAACTTGACACTCAGAAGGAAATAAGTGCTCAGTTTTAGAAAGGACAACTGCCTCAGAACAAGCTGAATGCAAAAAGTCAGAATTATCCAGACAACATTACTTGGCCAGAAATCACATTTATATTAGTACATATAACACATGTCACTTGACAATGAGTATTTGCAGCATGGAGTGAAATAACCCTCCAGCAGCAAAGTCAATATTTAAATCAATATCTCTGGTAAGGAAAATACCTTACTCACTGATATTGACTGAAATTTTTCCTTTATGAATCTCTCAGGAGGTAAACAGCATATTTCTGTTGTAAAAACAACTAAACAGTACTGCCAAACAGGTATAATAATTCCTAGAATTCAATAGCACAATGCTCTGAAATTATTGATGTTGTTATAAATGCCTTTTGACCTTTATGTCAGGGATGTATTTCCTTTCCAGAAAAAGGCACCTACACTATTTTGGACCTGAAGCTGCTGAATGTAAGTCCAATAACTTCATTAGAAGCTTAGGACATGTTTTACTTTATGTAGGTGCCTAATGATTCAGCTACTCAAAGCTAAAATCCGTAAGAGATGTTAGAGCCTTCCTGCTTATTGCTGAAACACCCTCCATCCACTCCAGGGAACCTGGAGGAAAGGCACACAGGTTGCAGAGCCCAGAGAGGGGGTCAGGAAGCAGAGCACACCCCAGCAACATGCACCATCACCTGGGCTCAGGGATACCTGGGCCCCCCTCCCTGCACCAGTGATGTATTTTGTATTACAGAGCCATTGTAGACAGGTGAAATACATAATCCTGGAAGTAGAGCTCTGCCTCCTCTCAGTTTATTGTTTTAAGCATCTTTCGCAAAGTCAGTCTCATTTGTTTCTTCTCCTCTTCACTCTGATAGTTTGATTTCTCTTTGCAACAGGACAAAACCCCCAAAGGAGTGGGGGTAAGGATGACCCTGTCTCTCAGCCTCATGGCCAGAGAGCCTCTCAGCCTCACTTTTCAGAGGGAAGGGAGAGATGATTTAGCATGGCTTTGGGACAAGGAAGGTGTTAACCATAATTTTCCCACCTCTAGGAGAAACATTTTAACATGAAAGGTGGGAACTGACACCACCATGAGGACATCTTGTAAAGAAAGCAGAGCTGAGTGTGGTTCTGCTGGAGCCCATGGGCATGGGCAAAGCCTGTGAGGTGGCTCCTGGACAAGTGGTAGATATCCCTGTACATAACTTCTCCTTCCAGGATGGCTCTGGCAAGCACAGCAACAGCACTGTAGCATCTAGGGAGCATGTCTCCTGAGCTGGAAGATCCACAATGGCTGTTTTGTGGTACCTAAACCAGCCTATGCTCTGCTTTATGTTTCTAAGTCCATTGGCTTCTTCAGGACCTTACAACACACCTAGACACTTGTGCTACTTTAAAATTAATAGCATAGCCCTTCAGACCTGTTTTGACAGTGCCCCTGAAAAACTTGTTCCTCAATGCTTTGTAGGACTGAGTCCTTAGAGATTATAGCTCATATGCATTCTTCATATCATGGGGATGACTTTTTATTAGAAAATAATAGGGGTTTAAACTGTTGCTCTATAATAGAAATTATTTATTCTTATATAAATAACATATAATATATTAATATACTTATATGCCCTATTACTTATTATTATCTGATAATATAATATATAGCAAGCATGTTATTATCTAGATTATAAAACATGTAATATAAATGAGATGGGGCTTTGAGCAACCTGGAATAGTGGGAAGTGCCTGTGCTCATGTAGGAGGTTTAGTGCTAGATAATTTCTAAGGACCCTTCAGTCCAAACTGTTCTATGATTCTGTGATTCTGTGATAAAATAAATTAATTTAGTGCACACAAAAACATAATCAAAGTTCTTTTCCCCAGGTTATAATCCCTCTACAAAATTATCTTCCTCTTTCTTAAAAACACCAACCAACCAAAAGAACATAAGTCTATAAAATTAAACTACATTTCCTGTTAAATACCAGCTTTGATTATTCAGCAGGATAGGCTACAGTTTTAAACTATGAAATGCACTTCCTTTTCTCCTGCTTTATGATTTTAAACTTAAGACTTCTAATGCAAGTACTAGAACAGGGCAACAACAAGTATTTTTTTAATGTGCTTTTAACTCCTCCACACAGAGGGTGGTGAAACACTTAGGGTCTTTGAACCATAGTAGGGTGGTGCTGGCTATGGGCTGTCACTCTCTGGCAGCTCTTCTGATACAACTGGTAGAAAGAAAGATTTTGTATAAGACAACAGTATACTTCCCCAGAAAAAACAACCTGAGGAGCTTCCCAAACTTTGCTTTTAAACTCTTGTACAACATCCCTTTGGCCCATGTTTGGCGCACAGGATTTTTGGCCATGCTGTAGCTAAGGCAGGTTTTGGTCAAAAGAGGTAGGAAGCTATCCAGCAAAGTAAGCTGGGACTGCTTTAACTAAATGCATACAGGCTATAAACCTGTATCAGAGGAACAGATCAGAGTTGAAGTCAAAATCAGCTTCCATCTCACAGCCCTCTGTGCAGTACGGTGTGAATCAGAGTTTGCACAGGCCAGACTTAGGCGGGTGACTTCTAAACAGATTCCGTGATCACACCTCCTGGAGGTGCAACTTTGTGTAACACTAGGAGAATTCGATGCCAGCAGAGAGCAAAGGGGTTTCTGACTCCCTAGAGACAGATTTCCCCTCAGCAGGGTTGATGTGACAAATGATCACAAAGCCAGGGCTTCCACAGCAGTTTGCTGTGAATTGATGTACCAAGGGAATTCCCATTCTGGCAGTGTCAATTCAGTAGTGTGCCACTCAGGGCCAGATCACCAGCTCATGTAAACTGGGATGGCTCTGCTGGATCTGACATTCTGACATCTGACAATTCACTCACTAAATGGAAGATTAAGAGGAAGAGTGGGATGACATATCTATGGCATCACTAGTTCGGAGAGGGTTGAAAGGCCCAATACCTACTAGTAGTGCTACCTCTGTTGCCACAGAAGGATTTTTCCAGGAATATGGGGGAGAAACATCAACATGGAGCTTTGCAGTGTCTCTGGAAACACATTCAGCCTGAAAACCCTGCTGAAGCCAGGTACCCAGGGCCACTCATTCTCATGCCACAGCTATCTCATTACCCCAGCCTTCATTGTTCAGCTTGGGGAGGCACAAATGGTTAATCTTAAGAGCAATTGGGCAGAAATGAGGTTTGGGAACCAGTTCACCAAATGTACACAGTGGTGTTTAAACTGAGCAGGACATTAGCTGATACTCAGTGGGCAAATCTAATGGGCAGCGTCACCCAATCAGCCTTTTCCCATGAAAAACCTGCACCCTAGGTGCTACCAAGTGCTAATTTGTTAAGAAAGCCTTAATTGAGTGACAGTTAATTATTGACGGATTTGAGCTACTTTATCTCTCAATCAAAACCTGGCTCTGTCCCAGGCAGCAAGCAATTTACAGCCACAAAGGTAAATCTGGCCACTTGCAAGCTTTTTATGCTGATGGCTCTCCCTCCCCCACCCCAAGTTTCTGCAAAAATTTCTCTCTGAAGGAGCCGATGATCCCCTGGTGATCACCAACCCACGTCAAGGTGGTTACCCTGCTTAACCCCACTTGGCACAGAGTGAGAATTACCAAGGGGACGTCCATCTGGAGCTGCCTGAGATAAGAGGTGTCCAGTGTTAATAAACAGGCTTCCTCTACACCTCAGCAGGGCCTTCCTTTTCTAAACAGTCTTCCTTTAATGTTGTAAAATGTTTTTTTCCATTTACTCAATGATCATGCCTTTCCCGGTGGGGGGAGGTCGAGGAGAGGAGAGGAGAGGAGAGGAGAGGAGAGGAGAGGAGAGGAGAGGAGAGGAGAGGAGAGGAGAGGAGAGGAGAGGAGAGGAGAGGAGAGGAGAGGAGAGGAGAGGAGAGGAGAGGAGAGGAGAGGAGAGGAGAGGAGAGGAGAGGAGAGGAGAGGAGAGGAGAGGAGAGGAGAGGAGAGGAGAGGAGAGGAGAGGAGAGGAGAGGAGAGGAGAGGAGAGGAGAGGAGAGGAGAGGAGAGGAGAGGAGAGGAGAGGAGAGGAGAGGAGAGGAGAGGAAAAGAAGGAGAAGGAGAAGGAGAAGGAGAAGGAGAAGGAGAAGGAGAAGAGAAGAGAAGAGAAGAGAAGAGAAGAGAAGAGAAGAGAAGAGAAGAGAAGAGAAGAGAAGAGAAGAGAAGAGAAGAGAAGAGGAGAGGCAGTAGTAGTAGCCACAGCAATATCACAGTCACTTACTGCAATATGTCTAAATATTCATGAATGTTTTATGCATCCTAAAATGCCATGTACAAGGGATACAGCATCCCACTGAGGTTAATGAATGAATGAGGTGCCCTTGAAGGTTAATTTGCACAAACAAAAGGTCAGGGGACATCTTCAAAACAAAATATTGATTAAAGCAAGTTAAGTGTTTTGACTTGAAGGAGACATGAAGGATTAAAAAGCAAAATAACACAGTATGGATAAGAAAGGAACAGGAAAGAAAAAACACCACCCCCAGACACAAAGGAAATGGTAGAAAACATATCTGAATCAGCTAGTCATCTGCTAACAAGCTGTAAAGATTTCCAATGACAAGTTGTCACATTAGTTTAGTGAAACTGAAGCAGCACTTATCCCTTTTCCTGTGCTTAATCTCTCAGCAAGCTGCACAGAAACATGCTACCACGTTTAATAGGATTAGTTTATTTCACTTTCTCCTCTCTGGAGGTTGTGAGGTTTTCTGTTTGCTTCTGGGTTGTTTTTTTTTTGTTGTTGTTGTTTTGTTTTGATTTGTTTAAATATTATTATTTTAAACGATTCTGTTTCTATCAATAACAGGTTCTTGAATTAGATTTCACTCTGCTGAACCACTTAGGTTGCACTCATTCTCCAAGTTAAAAGCATTTCTTCCAAAGGTTTTCTTTTTGAAAGGCCAAGGCAAAGGGAAGTGAGGAAAAGCTCTAAGTTCAGCCATTACACACATCAGGCACCCAGTTCTCTACTTTCTCATACACACACACTGATGATGTTTTATTAACAACAGCAGAGTCGTTTTTAATTCACATCAGAATAAGTAAGAACAGAATCAGGCCTTTGTGGTTGTGGAGTGTTGTTGTTCTAATGCTTTAGATTACTTGGACCTTCCCCACCCCTGAAAAATAAAGGAAGAAAAAAAATAAAAGAAAAAGAAAAAAAAGAAAGAAAGAAAGAAAGAAAGAAAGAAAGAAAGAAAGAAAGAAAGAAAGAAAGAAAGAAAGAAAGAAAGAAAGAAAGAAAGAAAGAAAGAAAGAAAGAAAGAAAGAAAGAAAGAAAGAAAGAAAGAAAGAAAGAAAGAAAGAAAGAAAGAAAGAAAGAAAGAAAGAAAGAGAACCTACTATGTATTCACAGCCCCATTCTCTCATTTAGTTGGAACAGACACAGCAAGAAAAATGATCAAAGAAAAGGCAGTTTCAACAATATACCCTTGTCACTTTCAATTTTGTTGTCAGACTCCAAAGGAACAGAAGAATCACTCGTGGTCATGGGCACACTGCAAAAGTTTTCTTAAGTTTCTTGCATATTTTTTCCCCCCTTGAAGAAATGAAAGCACAGAAAGCTGTAGGTTTGCTTCAACCCTTTTCTCTTCAGAGGCACCAAGACTTGGAGGATTTATTTCTGATGGGACAAACCCTGCATCTGAACATAGACCTGACAACCCCGCTATCAGCAGGAAATGTAATATTTTGACCTGAAATTTGTGACTCACACCAAGTGTTATCCAGAGGCAGAGGAGCAGGGGAAAACAGACCTGAGCACACCCTGGCTTTGCATCCAAACTGAATTAAGATGGATTAATTCTTGTTGGGATCACTCAGAAAACAAACAGTATGACTACCTGATGATCTATTAATTATCAGGGAAAGGACCTGGGACTTCTGCAGGTGTTTGAAAAGAGATTGGAATCTATAGCAGTTCTCTAGCAGGGACCATGCTGGCATTGGGTTGAGGGTACTAGGGCTAGTGAGGAACAAACAGCCATTTGCCACTCACAGCAGCAGGAGGCTGCCCAAGCCACCAGGCCCTAAAGAAGGCACCAGGAAATTACTTCTCTCAATACAAATCCTGAACACGAGCTGGCACTAGGTCCCATGGGCCCCTTCTGATGGATTAAATTTTGGATGAAGAAGAGCTCTTCCATCACCTGGAAAATTTGGGTGATGGGTGGGGGATTATTTCTGCTCTGGAGCTTTGAAACATCAACTTGCTTTCTTTAATACGTTGCCTATCCTCCAGGATTAGAAGAGAGAAAGAGTCTGCAGTATTCAGAACCAGAGAGGATGGGCAAGTAGAAAATAAATACTTGATGGGCAAGTAGAAAATAAATACTTCATTCCACTTGGGCTCACTGGTGTGGCAGGTTCCAGGGTTGGTGTGTTTAGACTCAAAAAAGTTTCAAGACATGGGGATGGAGGAATACAACCTGAAAGCAGTTACAGAAACTGCAGTGGGGCCGGAGGGTAAGTGGAAGCCCGTATACGTGGTAGCCACAGCTGGGGCCAGGCTGGCTGCCACTGCACTGCTGTGTGACCTTGGGGACATCTCTTCACTCCCAGTAACTCAGTTTCTCTTTTGGGTAAATCAACAGTAGCCAAAGTCGAGTTCCAGTAGTAACAAATTCAGTATCAGAAGCAGCTATTTATTTATTTATTAACGTTTGCACGATTCGGCTTCACCTCTACACGTATCCCGGAGTCCTTTAAAGAAGACAAAAAAAAAAAAAAAAAAAAAAAAAAGAATTCAAGCGAATCATTCGCCCGCCAAATTTAGCCTGTCTCCCCCTGCCTCCAGACACACTCCCGTGCCCTTGCTGCCCAGCCCCTGCAGCACTTACAGCTACAACGGGAGCCTGAACGCATCGTCCCGGCCAGCCGAGCCCCCCAGGAATGAGCAGGGACCATGCCCCCGCTCCGCGGCCGTGCCCATCTCTCCGCGCCCGCGGAGCGCAGCGCGGGCCGGGGTAGCCTGGTCCTCGGGGCCCCGCGAACGGGCAGTCCCAGCCCCGTCGTTTCCCGGTGTCGGAGGGACCGATGCCCCTATCCCTAAAGGTCTCACGTTAAAACAATTCGCGGTGAAGCCGTCCCGGGGAGGGCAGAGTTCCCCGGGAACTTCAGGGCGCGACAGGCACCGGGCACCTCTCCGGGCACCGCGCGGGATGCGGGACGAAATCGGTAGCAGCGGAGTGCTCCGGGTTGCGCCCAGTAGCCCCGGGAATCTGCGATTACCGATGGGGGTGAAGAGGCTAGCGCCGGTCCCGGGATGGGTCCCAAACCTGGGCCCGACGAGGAGGGGAGCTCCGCACTGCCGCGGAACCGGGAAGGGCAGCGGTGAATGCAGCCCCGCCGGCCCTCGCCCCTCAACACGGCCAGGGTCCCGCTGCCCTGTGCCCCGACGTGCCGGGTTTCTCCTCCGGTACCGGTGCGGGGTTTTCAGACGGGTCAGCGGCTGTAGCTCTCCCTGATCAGCGGAAGGGAGCTTGGTATTTTTTAACTGGGAAGCAGCTTCCCGGTGGCAGCTCGGCAGCGCGAAGGGGCCGCTTTGGCCTGTCCGGGACGATTCTTTCGTGATCCGCGGCGGGTGGTTTGTCACATTACCCACCCACCTACCTGCAGGACCCCTCTCCCCTCTGCAGAGGCAGCACGGAGCCGCCAGCCACCCCGAAGCGGTGGCCACAGCGGGGAGAGGAGCCGCTGCGGGCAGCCACGCGTTTGTCCCCCGTGGAGACCCTCTGGCAGAGGCGGGCAGCCCCCGGGGCACGGGCTTGCTGCCTGTGGCCGACTCCCAAACTTTGGAGACGGAGGATGGCCCTCGCATCGCGCCCCGCCGAAGGGTTTCCATACCCGGCCAAGGCCGCGGAAACCTGCGGTGTTGTCCGCACCCACGCGTGGGTTGGGCGCTGGAGTTCCCCTGTAGTGAGACAGACCATTCAGGTGGAAGGGCAGGAGCGGAGCGGCTCCCCGTGAGGCCAGAGGAAGGGCAGAAAGGGGGCGAGGCGTGACCTGGCACCAAGCTGCGACTCAAATTTTGGCAGGGGTCGCCGGTGCCGGCCCTGCCTGCCCTCGCCGCGTCCGGGTTCTCCCCTCCGGTCGGAGCTCCCTTTCCCGCACGGCAGCCCCGAGGGGAGGGTGCGGTCCGTCCCGGCGGGGCCGCCCCGTCCTTACCTGCTCCCCTGCCGCCGGTCCCTCCGCAGGGCCTTATTCCCTTTCCTCACTTTATTCCCCTGCCGTCTGCAAGCCCCAAGCTGTTGTGTTACGGGAGGGCTCACCGCTCCGGCGGCGGCGACCGGGCGACCCTCCGCGGCGACCAGGGCGGGAGTGCTCACCGCTCCCTGCCCCACGCCGCGGAAACCCACGCTCACGGTGGGACAAAGCGCGCCCGGCAGGTTTTGGTCCGGATTGCAGCCGGGGACCTGCTGGGAAGATACGGCTTTTTTATTTATTTATTTATTTTCCCCTAAAAATAATTTTTTTTCCCAGCATTTTTTCGCCAGAGCCGGCGGGGAGCGGGCTGTGCTGTGCTGAGCGTAGGTTTGAGTTGACTGAAAGTTTGGGCGCGCTGAGCAAGGGGTCCGCAGCCGACACCCGCGTTTGGGCACTGCCGGTAGTTCCATGCGGTGCAACCTGATGGTGTTTTATTTTTCTGCCCCGCAGGCGGGAAGTCACCGGCACGGCTCCCGCTCGCTGCCCCGGCGAGAAACTCCGTGCAGGGAGGTAGGAGGCCACCCGCCCGTTCCTCTTAAAACTTTGTGACCGCCGAGGAGCGGGGTTTGACTTCACCGGCTCGGTGCTAAACGCGTGAAAGACGCGAACTCGGGGCAGCGGACACCGCGCCCCGCACTCCTCTGCGGAAGCTTTCCCGCGTGGAAAACGTCCCCGCGTGGGGCACCGCGGAGCATCCCCCCTCCCTTCGGTGATGACTTTCCTAAAGTTACTCTGTTCCCCTCCACCTTCCTCCCCACGCGGGGCTGCTTTTGTCCGTCCCTCGCCCGTGTCCGGCGAAAGGAGGGGGTGGCCGCCACGTCGGGCTCCCCCGCCCCGTGCCCGTCCGTCTGTCCGTCCCCACGCAGGTGCGCGGCCGCCACCACCTTCCCGCGGGGGCGGGGCGGTCCCTCCTCCCCCCCGATCCCCCCCTCCCGTTATTCCCTCTTCTCTTTCCCGGCTCCTGCCAAGTTCTCCCCGTCCCCCCGTCCGTCCCAAGGAGCCTCCCGATTGGGCGCCGGGCCGGGCCCACGTCACTCGGAGCGTGACGTGTAGTCTTCCTGTTTCCTTCAGCTGTGTCTTAAAGTAAATCTTGTGGCGGTGCGGAGCGTTCGCTCGGCTCGGCCAGCCCAGCCCAGCCCAGCCCAGCCCCTGCCCCGCTCCCCGCCGCTCCACCGCCACTCCGCCCCCGCTCCGCCGCCGTTCCGCCGCTGCCTTCGGCTCCGCTCGGCGCCCGCAGCTCCGCGGCCGCTGCCCTCCCGCACTCACCCGCACTCACCCGCCCTCCCTCTCCCGATTAACATATTCATCAGCGGCGGCGCGCGCGTGTCCGCGTCCGTGTGCGCGCCCGGTGTCCGTCTGTCGGTCTGTCTGTCCGTGCGGGGCGCGTGCGGTTGGTTCATGTGCGTGTGCGTGTCTCCCCTTCGCTCTGGCCACCGGCAAAAAAAAAACACCCAGAGGCTCAGTCTCGTCGCCTTTGCACGGAGTAAGTACCCGCTCCCTCCACGCGCCCCTTCGGTCCCTCCCTGCTTTTTCGGCCTTTACGGGTCTTCTTAGTTTGCCTTTTTTTTTTTTTTTAATTATTTTTTCTTTCCCTATTTCTTCCTTCCCCCTTTTTTTATTTTTTTTTTTAATTTTTTTTTAATTATTTTTCACTTGCTTGGGCTGCTTTGAAAAGAGATGGAGGGAGGAAGGGGTGCGCGCGTGTGTGTGTGTGTGTGGAATGAAATCCCCGGCTAAACATCCTTCACCGTTATCAAACCTGTGCCTTTTTTTTTTTTTTTTCCAGGGGACAAAATTGCAATGACTTTATTAGCTGAGTAGTTGTAATTCCCCCCCTAGATAAAGCGGTAAGGATTCGGGAGCGCCGAGCCCGATGGAGCGCTCCCCGTAGCCTGCCCAGGGCTGAAGAGTAAGTGACCTGCTCGGTGTTAGGTGATCCCCCCCCTTCCCCTTCGCTCGCTCGCTGCCACCTTTTGTGGACCGGGCTTTATTTTATCCCGCGTGTTGGAGGGGAGTTTTGCGGGGGACGGAAAGAGCAGCGAGGATTTGGCTTTTTGTTGTTCCCAGCTTCCTCCTCCTCCCCCCCCCCCCTCCCCAGTCCCTGCAGAAGTTCCCCATCCCCTGCTTTAAACTCCTGCTCCGGTCCTCTGAGCCTCCTCTTTGTCTTGTTTATTATAGCTGCCTTTCTTTTTGTCTCTTCCAATTTGCTTGTCATTTGCATGTCGCTAGTTCTTCTTTTTAACCCAAACTGGGAAGGGCAGGGACTTTTTACTCGGATTCTGCTAAACCTTGCAAGTACAATTTTTCATTTCCAAGGGTGGGACGAGCTGAGAATTGTGAAAATGTGTAGGAAAAGGGATTTGAGTGGTAGGTAGTGAGCACATGAGGTCAGATTCAAGTCGCGGGATAGGAGACTTGATCTGGGAAAATATTAAGATTATTGGTACTTTCTGCTTGTTTGGTTGTTGTTAGTTTTTTTCTTCGGCGTGGGATATAATTTTTTCTTAGCTTTTGATGAAGATCTTCCGAGGCGGTTTTTTTTTGTTGTTGTTATTGGTTGGTTGAGGGGTTTTTTTGTTTGTTTCTTTGGGGTTTTTTTTTGTTTTGTTTTGTTGTGGGTTTTTTTTTTTTTCCTTGTTTGTCGGCTGAGTGACCAGGAGCACTTTGCCATGTGTTTAAACGGAGTTAAAGCGCAGGAGGGAACTGTGCGGGGGGAAGCGGGGGCTGTGCGGAGGGCACACGCCAGGCTGGGTTTGGGGTGAGGGGCCCGGGATGGAGGCGAGGGTGGGAAATAGGGGCCCCGATAGAAGAAGCCGGGGCACTGCTCCGCGGCACTGGGCGCTCCGCGGGGGGCGGAGCGGGGGCCACCCCGGGAGCCGAGCGTCTTTGAGGAAGGGGGGAGAAAGTTTCGCGCATCCCCCGCACTCGCTTTGAGGCGGCGGGAAGGACAGAGCCGCCGGGAGCGGGACAGGTGCGCGGGGCGCGGGCAGGTGCGCGCCGGGCGGAGGGGCCATGGGGTGCGGGAGGTTCCGGCCGCCCCCTCTCTGTACCGCTGGGAGCGGTGGCGGGGTCAGCCGTGGAAAGCGAGCCGATAGCTCGGTCCCCGCGGCTGGGCCGTGAGCCCTAAAAGGCCCATCCGAGGTGGGATGGAGCTCTCGGAGGGGTCAGTGTCACATCCATGTGCCCGTCTATGGAAATAAGAGATACGGAGGATATTAACTTAATATCTTTGACAAAGTAGGAGACGTCAATCACGGCTGGCAGGGGAAAAGGCTGCAGACTAGAGGTGCCCTTGAATGTCGGGCAGAAATTGCCAGGGAGCTGCTAGTTTCCCACAGGTCCTGAGTGGTCGCAGCAGGTGCTGTGGTGTTGCTGGACGCACAGCGAGTGTCACCCCAAAACCGTCATCCGGGTCTGGGGACGAGTGGGGGGCAGGTGGAAGCACATCCCTACATCCATGGCCACTGCTCGGCGGTAGAAAGGTCTGGAGGTGGCCAGTGTGGGGTACAGAAACACTGCTGTTTCACCACCGTGAGGTGTAAAAGATCAGATTATTTGTCACTTCCATCATCTGTAGAGGTCTGCCAGTGTGCAGGATGAATTATACGAAGGCAGTTTTTTTACCCCTAGATATGCATGTGGCACATACCCTTTATGTCTTCTCCTCGCAGTTTTTCTGCGGGTTACCATCAATCATGTAAACTTTATGACCACTGCGGGGTTGCATTTATTTTATCTGGTTTTTGTCCAGAGCTTACCTTTAACAGCAATATCACAAACTGTGAAATATTTATTAATACTCAGGGGTAGACTGAGTATCAACATTTCATGAGCTGAACTGTGATAAAAAGTACAATGTATATACTTTTTGCTAACAGCTCCTGATTAAATTATTCTGAAGTATCCTATGTTGGCTGAGTGGCACTGTCAGTATATACAGCTAACTTGCTTGCCAGTTGAACTCTGAGGCCTCTCAGTTTATATGAATTGTCTCTTTTATGATGTGTTGATAAATTAAGATAGTCATAAGAATGGTCACGTTTTGAAACCGCAGTTTAATTTGATTCAGGTCAGAATTGTAAATACTGTAACTTGTAGTTTCTAAATCGTGATTTATTCTGTCTCAAAGTGCAGCCTACCTGCTGGATTAACTAATCCAAGAATTGTGATTTAATTTCATTGTGTAGTGTGGGAAAATATATTGTGGAAAACTTGGGCAGAGTTTGTAGCAGGAATCTTGCAAGCATTTCAGTATTGTCTCTGCACCGAGACCATGTGAGTTATTTTCTTCACAACTGCTGAAATAGCAAGGACCAAACTGGCTGGAGGGAGGGAAAATGTTTTTGGTTTTCTACCTTGAGCAGCCTGGGTTTTTTTGTCTCATTCAAAGAATCTATTTCCTCAAGTAGTGCCAAGCATAGATACATGAAGAAGGGCCCTGCATCTCCCCAGAAGAAAGGCCTGAACTAATGTGATGCCGAATCCCTCCTGTCAGCGAGCTCCATCAGTTCTCCCTGTAGTTGGTGGGCATTGAGGATGCTTGGCATTCACAGGAATTACTGAATTCCTTGCTGGATTTGGCTCCGGGTATCCCAGGGTTCATAAAACAAGGGAGGCTCTTCTCTTTAAGGCTAAAGGACTGATAGCCTAAATTTGAAGTAGATCAGGCTCTAATTTTTGCTTCATATGGAGAAATCCTAATAAACTGGTTGTTGATGCTGAATTAGTTGCTCATAATTTCTGCCTTGTTTCAAATTCTTTGATTACATGTCTCAGCAAACGGAGTTACAAAACCCCTTCTCTCAAGAAAACTTGTGTCAGAGCTGTACGAAAAGGTAGTACTTTCTCATTAGTGACTGACATGATTTTAGCACTGAACAGATCTATGGAGAATAAATGTCATATGTTCTTTGGATGTTAGCTGTGGTTTTGTGTGTGCAGTGCTGTTGACTGGAATAATTTTCACCCTGCGCTTCCTGGCTGATTCTGGCAAAGCCATAGCCCTTGTAGCACTTTAGAATGAAAGTTGTAAATATTTCTAGTAGCAAAAGCATGTTGTATTTTGTGTGTGGTATTGGTATAGTGGGTTTACATGAAGCAGGCAGATGCTGGGCTGAAGGAAGTAGTCGGCTTGTGAAAAGATAGGAGCACTTTCAGCTCTATAAACTGATACCTCCTTGAATTAATCCAGGAATATTCGTCAAGTTTGGTGCTGTGTATTTAATGGCTACGTAGGTTAGGCTGGGGTCCTTCACAGTGGCTGAAGAGGGTGAGACTGAATTTACATCTTTGCATCTCATACATGTATGTATTAATGTAGGAGAATATCATCAGCGTCTTAGAGATCAAGATGATTTAACAAAATTGATTACAGAAAATAGATTTATTTGTAATGAGTGCAGTTAAATACTTTACATCATATTCCCTTCTAAAGACAGTTCTAGCCACAGGTTTGGAAACAGTAACTCTGTTGCCTACAAATGAATCAGTTTCCAGTTAAAATGTCAATGCATATCAATTCATATCAAATGGATATGAAATAAACCCATGTCTGTAGCTGCTGTGCTGTTAAGAGGTTATTCATAGCGACATTTAAATGATAACTCCTTAAAAAAAACTTCTGAAAGTAGAATTGTAAATAAAATAGTACAAGCTATGCTTATGGATGGACTTAACAACGGCTGAGGCCCTTAGTATGATTTTTAATTGCAACAGCATGGAAGGTGTTTGGTTTCTGAGAAAGCCACATCATATGAGGTGAAGCTTGAGATAAGGAGGGCAAATTTTAACATAAATTACATGTTTATGTTGTTTTTATACTCCTTGGCATGCAAGGAGTATAAAAAATGACATGTAAAGGAAATTTAATCTTCACCAATTTAAAACTCTGTAACTCAGAAAGAAATTATGCTTCTGAAGATTTGTACATAGATATTGACAATCTAAGCTACCTTTCTAACTACATATTTCCGAGTAGCTGTATAGAGAGAGGCATTAGGCATATGAAATACTGTTTTGCAGCCAAAATACTGGTACTACATCTAAGACATCAACTTTCTGATTTTTTCCCTTTAAGTGTTCACTATTTGTCCAGTTCTAATCCAATCTAATCTACCTCAAAACTGCCTGTCATGGCTGGGATTTTGCATCCTGCTGTATATGGCATCCCACTTCCCTTGAGGTATGAATTGGTTTTGGTCCTTTGAGACCAAAATATTAATTGTCCGTTCCATACCTGTTCTGTTTTGTCAGGCTAAAGTAGAACTATTTCTCATATTCAAGACGAAAGGCACCTAAGCCTAAAATCTCTCTGCCTGTAGGCTTGGGATAAACCCAGGAAAAATGGGAGATGCTGCTTAATACCTAGGGTAAGTGTATGATAACTCTGATGCTTTCAGCTTCTAGCAAGGGAAGGAAGGGGCATCGCATCGCTCCTGAACACCCCGTGCCGCGTGTTTGCGGTGGCAGGCACGGGCAGGAGAGCAGCTGCTGGTACGGGGGCTCTGGGAGAGGAAAATGGACACTGGGGAGGAAGGATGCGTGGCAATGACCTTCCAACCTGGTGCAGGACAGCCTGTTTCCTGAGCTGCTGACTCAAGGGTACAGCAAGCCCTCCCCATGTGTGTCCTTGGTTGAGATTGGGCAAGAGAGAGGGAAACAGTGGCCAGGCACCTCAGATTTGCTGGGTGCAAAACTTGAAACCTGACATAAGGTTTTTGGTGTGAGTCCGGGAACTTTTTGCTGGATCTCAATCAAGCATAACTTGACTACAGAAAAGGAAGGAAAAGCGTGAAGGTTTTCAATGTTGGTGGTTTGTTTTGTTTTGTGTTCCTATTGGCAAGTATTATCTTTATGCAGAATGCCTTTAGAGTATCCTACATGCAGTAAGCCAGAGCTCTTTCGGTTATCTTGCAATTAGTTTATATCACTTTCAAATGAACAGCACCAGGCTGCAGGGTCAACCTTGACCCTGGCTTATTCCATGCCAGTATCGCTTGCTTAAAAGCTCCAGTGGTGATCACCCCTCTCCACCTCCTGAGGACTTGGCCATTTATTTAAAAAAACAACCCTACTGACAATCCAGCTCCTCAGATTTTTGTAGGTGAAGACCTAATTGTAAGATTCTGCCTCCCAAAAAACTGCATTTGCATTAATGGAGAGAAGGCAGGAGACAGTCCTATGCAACATATACTGCCAAGCAGGACCTGATCTGCCATTCACACCTAACAAGGTTTTGGTATCCCTGGACTCCAGAGGAGTTGCTTGCCAGGTGGGATGCTGTCTGGAGTGCAGGTGGTGGAACTGGGCCTCTGCAACTTAGCTCTTTGTAATTTGATTATTATTGTGAGGTCTCCAAACTTCACTTAGTGTGCTTCTTGATAAGGAATAGTCTCTGAAGGCAGTGACCTGATAACAGTGTAAGGCTCTGGATTTCCCATCTGAATTCATGACATTTCTTTTTTGTTTGTTTGTTTTTTGTTTTTTTGTTTTTTTTTTTTGTTTGTTTTAATATATTTTTATCATTCTTTGCTTTCCTGTATGCAAGGAGCTAGTAATGTAAACAAACATCATGTCCCTAGCATAACTGTCTCTGACACCAAATCTCTGAAAATTCTTTTAGTACACCCAGAATACATGGGCAAAGGCTGCAGAGTAAACATAATGTTTCTAAGTGTTAAAAGCGCTTTTTTTTTTTTTTTTTTTTTTTTTTATCCTGGTTGCAAACTAAGCAACCTTTGCCTACTGTCTTGATTTTACAGATTATTTCATGCTGAAATTGTGCCTATTTGCATGGATAGTCATTCTTTAAAACTAGCCACAGATGCAGTCCTAGGGAGCACGTAGATGTTTTTACAGGTGAACCGAAAGAGATGGGAGCAATTCCAAAAAGTCTGCATGCTGCCTTTGGCAATATACCCTGTTATTGTGAAGATTGTGCTCTGTTAAGCAAATGTAAAGTTTAATATTAGATAAGCATTGCATGAAAAATATTTTAATTTTCCTCAGTGTTAAATTTTAAGAAACAGGAAAGAGAATCTAGAGCTTTTTGTGCAGTGTGAGTTTAGCATCACTAGTTAATAAGTCACAAATTATGTCAAGAGCCTTTTAGAAAATGCAAGGAAGTGTGTTGTATTTTTATGCTGTGTTCCTGGGAAACAATGGGAGTTCATATAAAGAGGAGGTATCTCCCTTTCTCATGCAGCTGATTGATGTTATTTCTTTCATCTTTCCAAATTTTTTCTCATCTTTTCTGCATGTCACAGGAAATAAGATTGTGTGTATTCAAAATATTACATATAAGAAGGGCTTCACTGGGCATTTGAGATACTGTTCTTGGAGATTTTTCTAAAGCAGAGAGATGTGACACCGAACATGACTTGTTTCTGCTATGCAAAAAATTTCACGTCACATATTTTAGGTTAGGAAATAAAAAATCTTCAGCCTTTGGTAGGGGGGCTTGCTTGGAGAATGGAAGTTAAGAAAAGGGAAAGAATGTATGGGGAATCAGAAACACTGACGTGGCTAGGCACTGGTACATATGAGGCTGTGTTAAGGAACTACATTTTGGCCTTTATTTGATCACATCTCTGTAAATATAATCCTGACCATAAAATATTTTAATGCATTTTTGCTTTGCTGAATAAATGTTTCCCTAATGATTTAAGAGAGGGTTTCTTTTTTCCCCAGTGTAAGCCTAAATGCATGTATGATTTCTTTGCCTTTTACATTCACATATAATACCCTACCTACTATTAAGTGAAAGTTGTTGTTTTGACCTTCGAATGTTTATTTACCAGTTTTACCTCTTTAAAAAGCAAAACTGCAATCACAGTTTTTACATTGCAATTGAATTTTTTTAATCCAAATTTTATACAATTTCTTGTTTTAACAATAAATCTTAAATAAGGAGTACTTTCATCTTCTTTTGTAACATGTATCTCAATGCCCTAAATTTAATCAATTGGTTGTCAGAGGCTGTGTTCTTCTAATCTACTCTTTCTTCTGAAGATAAACAGTATCATTTTAGGCATTTGTGCAAGAGAATCATATTACTGGTGCTTAAGCAGTTTTTGCTTTTTTAAATCTTAATCCATCTTAAACCAGTGGAGCAGAAATATTTAAAAATGTTTCATTTCAAGCAGAGTGCATAATAAATTGCAATAATTGTAATGTGCCATAAATCCCAGAGCCTATGCATTTTGCATTTTATTCAGGATTGAGGTCAGGAAATTTGGAGAAATTTAAAGAAAATGATTCATCAGTCCTTTTGTTCTGTTGGCCAGGGTCCCAGGATTCTTGAGCTGAGCCCAGCTGACAAGCTTTTGAAGATGGCACAATAACAGTCCAGTGATGCCTGACCATGACAGCACAGCCCTCTTAAGCAGGCAAACCAAGAGAAGAAGAGTTGACATTGGAGTGAAAAGGACGGTAGGGACAGCATCTGCATTTTTTGCAAAGGCAAGAGCAACGTTTTTTAGTGCCATGAATCCCCAAGGTTCAGAACAGGATGTCGAGTATTCAGTGGTGCAGCATGCAGATGGGGAAAAGTCAAATGTACTCCGCAAGCTGCTGAAGAGGGCGAACTCATATGAAGATGCCATGATGCCTTTTCCAGGAGCAACCATAATTTCCCAGCTGTTGAAAAATAACATGAACAAAAATGGTGGCACGGAGCCCAGTTTCCAAGCCAGCGGTCTCTCTAGTACAGGCTCAGAAGTACATCAGGAGGATGTATGCAGCAACTCTTCAAGAGACAGCCCCCAAGAGTGTCTTTCCCCTTTTGGCAGGCCGACTATGAGCCAGTTTGATGTGGATCGGTTATGCGACGAGCACCTGAGAGCTAAACGCGCCCGGGTTGAGAATATAATTCGGGGTATGAGCCATTCCCCTAGTGTGGCATTAAGGGGCAATGAAAATGAAAGAGAAATAGCTCCGCAGTCTGTGAGTCCCCGAGAAAGTTACAGAGAAAACAAACGCAAGCAAAAGCTGCCGCAACAGCAGCAGCAGAGTTTCCAGCAGCTGGTTTCGGCCAGGAAAGAGCAGAAGCGAGAGGAGCGCAGACAGCTGAAGCAGCAGCTGGAGGACATGCAGAAGCAGCTGCGCCAGCTGCAGGAGAAGTTCTACCAGATCTACGACAGCACCGACTCTGAAAATGATGAAGATGGCAACCTGTCTGAAGACAGCATGCGCTCTGAAACCATGGATGTGAGGGCTGGCGACTCTGTCGGCAGGTCGGACAATGAGATGTGTGAGCTGGACCCGGGGCAGTTCATCGACCGGGCACGGGCTCTCATCCGTGAGCAGGAGATAGCAGAGAACAAGCCAAAAAGAGAAGGTCCCAAGGAGAAGGAGCAAGGGCCAAACGCTTTCCACCCTGAAGGCAAACATTTGGCTGAGACGCTGAAGCAGGAGCTGAACACCGCCATGTCTCAAGTTGTGGACACGGTGGTCAAAGTTTTCTCATCCAAGCCCTCCCGCCAGCTTCCTCAGGTCTTCCCACCTCTCCAGATCCCACAGGCGAGGTTCGCCGTCAACGGGGAGAACCACAACTTCCACACGGCCAACCAGCGCCTGCAGTGCTTCGGGGATGTCATCATTCCCAACCCCCTCGACACCTTTGGTAGCGTCCCCATGCCCAGTGCCACCGACCAAACCGAGGCTCTGCCCCTCGTCGTCCGCAAAAACTCCTCTGACCAATCTGCCTCGGCCCCACCGGCCAGTGGCCATCACGCCTCGCTGCACCAGTCCCCGCTCTCAGCCACTGCCGGCTTCTCCACCTCCTCCTTCCGACACCCCTTCCCGCTGCCCCTCATGGCTTACCCCTTCCAGAGTCCCCTGGGTGCCCCGTCGGCCTCCTTCCCAGGGAAAGATCGCTCCTCCCCTGAATCCCTCGACCTGACCCGGGAGACCACCAGCCTGAGGACCAAGATGTCATCACACCACATGAACCACCACCCCTGCTCTCCAGCCCACCCCCCCAGCACTGCTGAGGGCCTCTCCTTGTCCCTCATAAAGTCTGAGTGTGGTGACCTGCAAGACATGTCCGAAATCTCACCCTACTCGGGAAGTGCAATATCCTTTTTGAAAGACAAGCCAAAACCCAGCGGTGGCCAGCAGGAGAGGACAAGGGGCCATGCCCATGTCCCAGGGCCTGCCCTGGGCACTGTGGGAGCGAGGTGCTCACAGGGGAGTGGGTGAGGGGCTTTATGAGGCCAAATAAAATGCTGGGCGCTGACTGATGGCATTCCCTTCAGCAACAGTAACCACATAGAAGAGCCTTCAGCCCTCCCAAAGCCCTTTAGACCATCCTGTGGTGTCAGAAAGCAAGTCAAGCCCATGACCTCAGTGCCAGTGGGTTTCCCTGGGCCGGCAGGTCCTTCCCCAGGCAGGGAAGTGATGGAGGGGCCTTGCCTTCAGACAAAATCCATTCAAGCCACAGCCACCTCCTTTCCCTCCCCTGCCAGGCCAACGCGTGACCTATGTTAATGCTGTTGTGGCTGGGGCTCTCAGAGAGCCATGGTAAGGCCATCGTCAGCCTTCAGCTCTCAAGCACGTAAGGGAAACGAAGCACAAAAGACACAGGTACCGATATATTCAGGCTGCATCGAGTTCTTTCCCCCACCCAGAGGTCTGTTCCTCAGTCCTTGTGCAGCTGCCTGCTATGCATGATTAACCTCTGTTCAGCCATACACAGAAATCTTTTGTCCTAACATACACAAAGCAAATTATTTTGGAAAGCTAGAGAGAACAATTAAATATAAAACTTCAGCTGTATTAAATTTACAGGACACTTCCCCTGTGTAAAAAAAAAAAAAAAATAAAAAAAAAATCTTTTTATCTCAATTGCAGGCTTTAGTTAGGGGAACATAATCCATCTCTGCCTTTATTTAGGCATATCCAGACATAGTAACGATCTTTTATTTTCCCTGGAAACTATTACTAGATTTTATTTATTTTTTTATTTTCTAGCAATAACACCTCCCACTTCTTGCATCTTTTTCCCTGATATTCTTTATGGTCAAAAGATTTTTCTTTTAAGTACATTTGTATAAAAAATGAATAAAACACCGTGTTTGTCCAATTCTAAAACTGAGAATTTTGCATGAAAGGTAAATAAACATTTTACCCCAGCAGAAGGTAACAGCACAAGCACAGAGCTTTAGATACAGCTAATTTCATTCCCAGGCTGATGAAAGTAATTGTGACTGAATAATTCTGCCTCTGCCTGAGTAATGGTAGTGATGCTGAGGAACTTGTCCCCTTTCCAGAGATATTGTATGAAGGCAGATGCACAAGGCTGTGTCCCATCACTAGGTATCTTCTAGGCAGTTAATAACTTCAGTGGGTTTAGATTAATTTAGATTAACCACATTTTATGCTGACATGTTAAATCCTCAAGAGGATGCTGGTAGGGCTTAAGACCCACTGGTTACCTGGATTTCCCATCCTTCCCATGTCAGTGGGCACCACTGAGATAAAAGCAGGTGCTGCAGTTCTAAAGCCCATCACCACCCATCTTTGATCCAACTCAGGTCAAGTCTGAGTCAAGAACTGCTGCTGTATGGATAATCCCATTTCTGTAAGGGCAAGTGTTTCCAGTTTGAAAACACCTTCCTTAGCTCTTGGTGTTTTCCCACGTGGTAGTGGACATGACATTTGAGGGAGCAGGTCAGGGAAGTCTTTACTTCACCATATACGTTGTAAGGCCCAACAAAGGATTTGGTTTATATCCAGCATCATGCACTACCAGTTGCTTTTGGAGATTCAAGCCATAAAACTTTCCTGTGTATTGAAATACAAGCTGCAGTGGTCAGAATGCAGTCCTCAGGTCAACAGGACAGGCAGCCGGGGACAAGATTTAGGCCAGAGCATTAAGTAGTTTCAACCAAACAGTACAGTGGCTCACTATGTATAAAAGTAGTTCTCCTATCCTGAGAGAGGAGTGAGGAGAGGGGAAAAGTGTCAAGCATGTGAACTAGGGGTAGTTCTAGGGCTGCACCTGATCCTCTCTGCATCTCATCCTCATCTCTGCTGTTTCTCCCTCATTCTCCCACTCAGCCTCACTGGCAGTCACTAAGGGAGGAATATTGCTTCTGCTGAAACAGGGGTGAGAGTCCTGCTCAGCTCCCTGCCTTCTCTCTTCACCCTCTTCTTCCCTGATAGCATGAAAGTGCTCTAACATTCCCACTATTGCAGACTACAGTTTGGTTTGGGTTTAGCTACAGAGCTGTTAGCACAAACAGATTTATTAAATAGCTCTTCTATAAAACGTGTGCCCTGGCATACCACTCAGCTCTGGGCATGTTTTTTTCTAGTAGCAACTCATGTGTCCAGGTAACTTGCAGTTTCCAGAGAAAGGTGCAGTATGGAAGCTGGTTTGTTTGTGGTTGATTCTGTTGTGGTTTATTATTTTACCTGGTTGAATGCGCATAAATAAGGAATATGTTTCTTGAGAGAAGCAGGTATTTCTTCCCTGCAGAAAGCTACGTCTGTTTTTCTGGGTAATTCAGCCAGGATGAGAACATAAGTCTAGCAGGTACAGCCAGGTTCAGGTTTAGTAGTAGGCTAAAACACTGAAGCAGCCTAGGTTTTGGTGGTTTCTTTTTTGTTTTTTTTTTTTTCTGGTTGGGTTTTTTGTTGGTCTGCTTTGGTTTAGGCTTTTTGGTTTGATTTTGGTTTAGTGTTTTGGTTTGGTTTTTTTTTATTTTTTGTTTGTTTGTTTGTTTTAAACCAACACCTGTAAAATAGAACTGATCCTTTGCTGAACTGCAGAAGGAAATGGTTAATGTTTGTGTATGTTGCTAAACAAGATAAGATGCACCTGCAGTATGAACTCCCATCTTGGTCATGAATGCAGTCTGTATCTTTGCAAACTAATCTGTTTAATCAAATATTAAGTTTTATTCAAATTCCAAAAGAAACAGACAGCTAATTGTTTTTCTGCAGGATCTTCCTTTGTCATGCATCCTCTTTGCATCTCAAGAAAAATAGCCTTGTTCAGTCCCAAAACATTTGCATAGATCAAAACTGAAGCACAGCAGTAGCTTGTGTACTGTTAAGATATCTGCAAAGGTGAAGAAGTTTAGTATGCTCTGCCTGGCAGGAGAGCTTTCACACATTAGTGAAACTTTCTGCAATTTATTTATTTTTAAACAGAATTCCAATCCAACTGGAACCTGTTTCACAGTCCCAATATGTGAAAGCTATAATTAGTGAATTACAGCATTTTGAAATGAGGAGTTATTACGTCTGAGTAGAATTAAACTAATTAAACTTAAAAAAAAAAAAAAAAAAAAAAAAGAGAGTGATTGTACAGCAAGCTGGATAGCTCTATGCTGTTGATAAAACCTGTGCAATGAATGAATACTTTCCAGACAGCTCATTCTTTGGAGGGTCTTGGAAGATGCTCTGCGATACAGCTATTTAGAGGTTTGCTGATTGAAAGCACCTGAGGTGTAACTTAAGGAGCAACTTGGCTTTGCTAGTGCAGATTTTTTACCTGATACAGCCTATTCTTACCTCTTTTCCTTCAGTTCAATACATGTGTGGGCTAGAAAAGCCTGTTAGAGCATTTGTGGGAGCTCAGGCTGAGAGTAACAGGAGTGAAAGATCATCTGCACTGCAAAAATATTTTTGCAAAAGAGGAGCATTACCTGGGAGGATTGAAGTGCAAATGAGTCAAACCCAGTGCAATGCCACCCCTGTGCTTCTTCAGTTAGAACACAAAAGAGTGCGTATATGTTTGATTCCCAGTCTTTCAATTCCTGTTTTTTAGCATGTTGCCTTTTTGCTGCTGCTGCATTAGGTGAGGCTGTGTTGCACTGTGTAAACGCACAACGCTGAGACTCTCAGGTTGTTTGAACACCGCTTTAGGTTCAGCTGCAATACACTGTTCCTCTGATCTTTTATGTTCCTGAGCAGATGTCTTTCATTAATTTATGGATTTATCATCTTTTCTTTTTATCCTTTTTTTTTTTTTCCTTTCCTTCTTTTTATTTTTTTTTTTTTTTTTTTTTTTTTTTACACCTGGCAGCTGGCTCAAGTTTCAGCAGTTATTGTCTATTTTGCATTACCCATAGAATTGAATGTCATCTGTCTTCACAAAGCTATAGCTAAGAGAATTGAGGCAAGCCACACGAGCTGCTGGGACAGAGCTTGTTTGCGTTCCATTCGGCACCCCTCCTCCCTTTACCTCCTTAATATTTATTTGTGCTCGTTTTCTTTCCTGGCCTTGAATGGGGCTTAGCTCGTGTTCGGTACAGCTGTATGTTTACTGAATCTATTTCATCATGAGTCATTGTGCGTGTGTAAGTATCCTGGAAACAGCTAGTGCTTTCTTGGAAGAACAGTTGCTTTTCAGCCCAAGCACTTAAAAAGGAAATTATGCAATTGGTCAGTTCAGTTTTTTTTTTCTTTTTTTTTAACTGAAATAGCAGTGGGTTATCTAATTCTTAGCTCTTAAGTCTGTCATTAACTATTTTTTGCTAGATTATTACTGATCATATCTTTTATCACAGTAAAGCGTTAACCTTAGGATCAAGATATACAGATTTGTTGCATATTTGATATTGCTTTAAGGCTGCCAAGTGCTTAAGAACATGTATAATTTTAATAGAAAATGGATTTCTGGGAATTTGAGTCTCAGAACATCTTTTAATACATGTTTCATTCAATATCAATATCCTCTGGCATTAGAGCAGAAAATATTTAAAAATCCTAAGTGCAGAAGGAATCCAAGTGCTTAGACAACTGTCTAATATGCTTAAATCCAGCAAATATGAGAGCTTTTTTTTTTAAAAGTTTAAGTCCATCTTTGAGCTCACATTGAAAGGCAATATACCCCAAACCCCATATTAACATGTTGTCAGTGTTAGAGGAATTGCAAATTAAGGAGACTTAGGATCTTTTTTTTTCCTTTTACTTACTGGAGTACCCCTTTGGACCCCTGCTTTTCTGAAAGGATCGCATAACAAAATGGATTTCTGGTGCAGAAGTTTTGATTTGTCTAAAACTCTTATCACTAAGCAATAGGTGACAGCTTGCTACTATTATTTCACTTACGTATTTTGACAGATGGCACGGCAGAGTGTAATGCTCTTTTAGACTTCTCTATCAGTCTAATGGAGGTAACTGGAGGTTCTTTCAACTCTTCTCTTGGCACAAGAAGTATGTCAGTCATAAATTATCTTCTTTGTAATCATTAAGCATCTAAACCAAAATGCAAGTTCAGCTGAGCTGTTTTCTATGTACTTCCAGATAATAAGAGGTTTTTAAACTAAGATTGTCAACAACTTTTTTTTTTTTTTTTTTTTTTTTTTTTTTTTTAAATGCTACTTTTGTTCCATCTAAAAATGAAGCTTGTAGCTGAAATAAAGTGAGAGGCTTTCAGTAGATTTAATGAATTAGGGAAAAAGGAATTCTGATGAAAAAAAGCTTAGCTAATCATCAGTATCCTGCTGATAAAAATTAGTCTAGGTTTCCCATTCTGAGGTCTGGAATGAGATGTTCTGTGCTGACGTGTGCCTGGCCTTAAGAAGGCACCTTGGCTGCAGTGCATCTGTCAGCTTGGTTGACCTCCCCCCCTCCCCAACCCTGTAAGGTGTCAACAGAGCAAAATTTCCAACAATTCTGTTTAGGAAAAACAGTCCTTAGAGAAGCTTCTGGGAAGAACCCTTAATTGACCTTGTGGGGGCCACATTGATTTTCTCCACGTGCATCTTCATTTCTGATAAATTATAAAGCCATTAATTTGCTGAGGAAATGGCAGGGCCAGCCTGCGGCACAGATGTGACCAGAGCCGTCCTAACACGCAGCACACAAAAGGGAGCCAAGAAGCTGGGAGAAAAATCGGCAAGCCGAGATTGTTATGCTTAGCTTCACATTCCCTTGGGAACTCTTTTAGTTGCTTCTGTTTACAGATCTAAAAGGTAATGATGTTTTTCAGGATAAATAGGCTGCTTTATAGGGTAAGTGACCAATTATTGATCTGCTAGCCCACATCTATTGATTGGTTAGCCCCAAATACAGCTTCGTTCTGCGAGGAGTTAACTGCGTAAATCAGGAGGCGACAAGTTTGTGGAGGGTGGGGGGGGAGAGGGAGTTGAGCAGCAGAGGGGCTCTGCCTGTTACAAATTTCCCTTTGATTTGCAAGGCAGCCACTGGAGCAAAGCAACAGCAGGATTAGAGAGGGTTTCTCAAGATGTTAAAATTTATCGACACGAAGGAAACAGGTGCAGCCCACTGCCTGTGTAAAAAACATTGCTCAAAATGATAAAGCACCTCTGATTGTCTCACATGCATCAGCTTTATTTCGTGTGAGTGGCACAACACTGGGAGAAAAAGAAACTTTAGCTGGAACTGGAAAGGAGAAGGAGAAAAAGCTTCTGATAAGTTTTCTGCAGCACACGCTTCATGCATTTGTTTCCTTAGCAACAAGTGAATGTACATATGGTACACGAGCCATAAACTTGCAAGATTCTTGAGACCCAGCACCAAAATCAATAGGAAATACAAAGTTTAAGTTAAAGTTACAAGGCCTTGCGTCCCTTGTTTAGCTATTTTACAGAAAATAACAGTGCAGCAATATAAATTTTAGTACTTTCTCCTATAGTTTGGGGAACTGTGGAGTATTTAAGTGGGCACTGTGCTAGCTTGGTACGTTCAGAAACAGCTTTCTCAAGAACAGCATTTTCCTTTACTGATTTAATCCTACATGCAGGAAGGCTTGTCACCGAATCACTTGAAAAAGGCCAAGCTCATGTTCTTTTACACCCGGTACCCAAGTTCCAATATGCTGAAAACCTACTTCTCAGATGTAAAGGTAAGAAAATCTCTTCCTCCCCCCTCCCTCCTTATTGCATGCTATATTTACTCATGAAAAGTTATCATGTTATCATATTAGAGATTAACAGTATTTCTGGGTACACAAAGTTTACAGCTGACTTTATTCACTTGTTCTTCCTGTTGAGGTGTATCCTGCTTATGCCTAGATGAGGATAGGGGAGGCTGGAGGATTTTTAATTTAAAAATAAAAAATCATTGGCATTTCAGAGCAAAGTAAGAAGAATTATTACAGTAAAGTAAACGGTTTTCATTATACTTATCCTAATAAAAAAGGAGATTTATGTGGTGGTAGAAATGTGCTTCCAAGAACATTTTGGAGCAGTTCTCAAGTGCTCCCTTATTGTTTTATTTCAGTTGGTTTCCTCATATTTGTGCTTACATAAGCAGAGTGTAGAATCCCTTTCTTTCTGTCAAAAAGAGACAGTACATTGAAATTCTCCATGCAGAAGCTGCTTAAAAACAAAAGTGATGATTGTCTCTTATTTACAACTTAATTTGTTGTTGATGCAGAGTACACTGAGCATAAGGAGGATGAATAAAGTGACAGATTCAGGCCACATTATTCAAATGAGGATATGAAAGCTGTCGACATACAGCTGCATCCTCCCTCATTCTACAGAATATTAGGACCTCCTGATTTTTTTTCGAAAAGTAATTGTTCCTTCACATCAACTTGATTTTGTGTTAATCATCTAAGGTTTTTTTTAAAAACATAGATTGGGTTTTAATGATTATAATGGCATAGATGGTGTTATTATCTAAGTAACTTTATAAACATTACATTAGCTTAAATTAGTTTGTTACATTTCACACCCCTCCCCAGCAAATCATAGAAATCCTTCTTTTAATCACTTTTGGGTTATGGTTTTTTTTCGGTCTTAGTGGAAGATTATCCCACAGGTTTGTGAACTTGGCCCAGTTTCTGCTGACCAGCTCTCTTTGGTCAAGTTTCTTGGCAGTTTTTCCCTTCATTTTTTTCACCCAACGTTGCACGCACTTGCACATCTCTGTAC
>JAJQWJ010000003.1:22916649-22931649 GCA_023637945.1 Phaethornis superciliosus
GGCTTTGATTAAGATTCCTGTTTACAGGCCAGCCTGGTAGCTCAGCAGACTATTGTTATCATTAACATGCTGACCCTCGGCGATACCACGGGAGAGTGTTTCTCCCTGCTGAGGATGGCAGTTTGCATTGTTCAGGTAGTCAGATGTAATGATGCATTTGAACAGGGTGTGCGTGAGGGGGAGGCTCGAGTAATCCCATCTCTTGGTGGAGTGGGAAAGCGATGGTTCTACTAATTATTAATTTATTTTTTGTGTGTCTGCACCATTCACTGCGGTTGAAGTTCCATAATGAACCCTCTCCTGTAGCGAAAGGGCATTTGTTGGCACAGAGAGGGTGGTTTCCTGCCTAAAATCCTTCTGAGGGACTTTTTAGCAGTGCCTGTTTTCACAGCATGGAGGTTCAGATGATGAAAAAAAAGTCTCTTAAGCAAAGACTTTTACATCTCTCTCGGCTTCTTCCCCTTCGTCTGGGCCCAGTGTTTTCTGGGAGAATGGTTGCATGGAAGGGGCAGATGAAGGAGGAAGAGGATGTTCCTCAAGGGATTTGCCATTCATTGTGGCAGATGAGAACATCCAAACTTTATGTTTGGTGTGCTGTGTCCCTGCCAGGCCTTCCTGAGGGCTTTCACCCTATTAGGTACTCACACATGTACAAGACAGGAGACTCCCACCCCTGGGAGGTAGGTCTGCCTGTATGCCAAGGCATAATAGCTAAATACAGGAAAAAAAAAAAAGGAAATATGTAAGGAGATCAGTGTGAGCAACTTTTTTCTGTCAAAATGTGCTTAAATGCCCTCAAGCTTTTTTTTCTTTATAACACTTTTTTTTTTTTTTTTCCTTTTTTTTTCCTGTCTGGAGAACATAGGTTAAAATGTTCCCTGCCCTCAAAACTTCTCATTCCCTTGATAATTTCAGGCACTTATCCCTCCTTTTCAAAATATTAGTCATAGTGCTAATGTAAATGGGTAACTTTATTGAAGAATAGTGGGGAAAATACAGGTATTTGCAGGTAGATAAGAAAATATAAATCTCATGTGTTTAGCAGTGATAGTGACTGCAGTCTCCTTGGCTAAGGGTTCTAGCAGCTGGTAGGAAAGGAGACCCTTGGGTTGTTTTCCTCCATCACAGAGTGAAAGAGATGTTATAAATGTCGATGGCTTGCACATGCTTTTATTCAACTCTTTCTTGAGTTATCTAGTATAATGAGCATTTCCAAGAGGCTTAAAACTTGGTTTTGCACTTCCAATCCATCAGTTATGAGCTCATTAAACTCTACAGTGCAATTTTTAATGTAGCCAATGTAACTTTTCCTGATAAATGCCCATCCCCCTCTCCCACAAGCTGCAAAGGAATAATGACAAGTACTGTAATGTTGAAATTTGATCTAAAAAGATTTAGCAAGCTGAGCATTTGCCATATTTAGCATCATCAAAGTTCCTTCCTCTCATACTTCAATGATGCTTTGCTGATGTTCTGATTAGTCTGATACGCTGTTTCACTTAAATCACCTACACAACCATTCCTAAGCCCTCTACCTTTATCTCCTCTTGGGTGAAATTTGTGCATATACTACTTCTAAATTGACTATTAGGAAAAAAATTATAAAGCTAAAGTGTGCATTTGGTCTATATCAGTCTCTGCCATTGATTTGCTCAGGAATCTGTGATACTGTGTTCTTTTCCCTGCTCATTGCAACTGACAGCTTGTAGCTAAGTCAAATAAGATGTTTAACAAACCACATGTCCTATCGTTTTTAGCTTTACCATTGCATCCTTGTGGCTGTGAGCCAGAGACAGATACAATGCCTCCTCCAGAGAGATGCAACTTAGCCCGTGTTTTCTGCTCACACGTGTGTATGTCTGTAGTCAGTTCCACATTTCTCTCTGTCTTGCAGTAGGGTTATGTGGAGAAAGCTGTGCTGATATGCACAGAGCAATTTGAAACTGGGCTTTTGAAACAGGAGGGAACACCTTTTTTTTTTTTTTTTTTTTTTTTTTTTTTTTTTTTTTTTTTTTTTTTTTGTGGAAGGCTAAGATGGTGCTCTGCTCCAGTGCCATTCCACCAGGGAGGGAGGAAGTAGGTTGCTGAATGAAATCCACAAATGTCAGTGTCCCAGCACAAATCAAACGCTGAAGTTGGTCAGTGAGGACAGCTTGCTGTGCCACTTGATATCTGTCTAGTCTGTGGCATTGCCATGGGCTTTTGAGTGCCAGCTGCAATAATTAAAGTCAGATATTTTTATTATGCATCGAGAGAACAAAACATAAAAATCCCAAAGAATTTTCTAACTCTCTTTCAAAATCTATATTATCACAGATCATCAGAGCTCACAGTTGTGACTATGGCAGGGTGATTTCAAGCAAGGGGCACACCATGCTATGAGTTAAAATAAAAAATATGGTTAAAATCCATAAATAAGATTTTTTTTTTCTGATTTGCTTACTCACAGCAAGCAGAAGAAATTGTCCTGAGGACAATACCTGGATTTTAGCCTTGCTTTAGCTCCCGCTCCTCCTCTGTCATCCTTGTTCGCTGGCATTTTTTTGTAGTTGCCATCATTCTCCATGTGTTAACGACTCTCTGCACGATGCCCGTTCCTTTTCCTTGTGGGCATTTAACAACTCGGTCTTAGTTCTGAAGTCTCGGGGTCTCTCTGTGCTAGCAATTTCTCTCTATGCCCTCCTGCCTACTCCTTACACTTTGCCACACTCCTCTGCATAGCGAGCAAATGAGCACCAAAGCAAAGCCCCCGCACACGCCATCTTTCTGAGCTCAGCCTGCCTGCTGCTTCACGGGAACTCGCCCGATTTTGCAGACGTAGCTATTGAGCTGGATCACAATAGTGAAAGGTCTGCCAAGCTGTGTTATTTGCACAAGCACACTGGATGCAGTTTTGGGACAGTGGGGCTTGACGTGATGATTGCCTCTTTTCATAGTGCGAGTTACGGCACGTGTCGTCATTTCGAAGGGGGGGAAAGACACTTTTAAGAAGGCTGCTCTGCTTTTGGCAGGGGAAAACCATTCTAGTGGGAAAAACCTAATCAAGACCACTTGTACTCAAGCTTTAGCGGAACATTTAACTTAACTCACTCTGTTGTAGTCCCATAAAAATCAAGGAGATTATGTAAAACAATTCCTACAAAATCTTAGTAATAACACAACCTATAAAACCTAGGTAATAACCCAGTCACGTAAGCAGCCTGTGAACCCTTGAGAGGAAAGCTTGCTGCCAAAATTTTCAGAAGCGATGATGGTTTTAGGCCAGTTCCATTTTGGGATGCTCAACTGGAGATCTGTTAATGAGATCCACTTTGTCAGGAGGTCCTCGATGGTCCATTCCCTGAATATGAAGTGTGCCCAGCACTGCATCCAAAAATTGAGACATCCTAAATTATCCAAAATACTGGCCACTTGTGCTTATTTTAGCAACCTGTATTCTTCCCCAGTTTCATCTGCAGTTCATCTTGAATGGAATTGATGTTCATCAGAAGAAGAATTTAGCCTTTGAACCTGATTCTTATTTAAACTCAGGCCACTTACAAGTGGTTTTGCAATACACAGGCACTGTAAAGTACAGTGTATAACCACCCTAATACTCCTTCTCCCAATGTGAGCTGTGCAAAGTGGCCTCAAGAGCAGTGCAAATCAAGCCCTTAACTTGTTAACTTCTATTAGAGAGCCTGTGCTTTACATTCAAACTGTTCTGCCCTGGCAGTCTCTGCACTTCTGGTGGTACCAGCAGTGGGCAAACCCTAACGGGACAGTTGTTTGTTTCAGCATTAAACTCCTCGTGTTTTTTCCCTCAGCTGTATACTTCCTCCTTCAAGGGCTTTATTGTTGTAGCATTTCAACATCATTCTCAGCATTCTTAAAGACAAAGTCGGAAGGCTGCTGTCTGGTGATCTGCAGCCAGGAGAGTAAAGCTGCTTTAGCAATTTGAGAAATCAAACAACTGTCCCAATTCCTCTGAAGAAAAACAGTAACATGGGTGTCTAGATGTAACATCTTTTTTCCTTAAAAATCTTGGGTTTGGGAAATGTAATTGATACCCTTGTGCCTCTTTCCTTTTGTATTTTTAAAAATTTTGAAGAGGCTGTCTGGTGAAAAAGCAGAACTTTCCTTGAAACTGCACGGGAAATGAACCTGGTTTTTAATCAAGTAAAAAAATGCATGGCTTGCAGTAGAAGGTCTGTGCATTGCACATATCAATTAATGCTTATTAATCAGTTTTTGCAGTTTTGCAGATTGTAGTTGGAAGCTATTAGGAAGAGAATCTCGAGAGGAATACTGTTGCAGGGCTACACTCAGTTTTCCTGTTTGTGTCCTTTGGATTCAAGGTGTTTGTATAATGAAGTTGGCACGTTGATATATGATCTATTTTTTAATGTCATTACAATTTTAGTTCCCTCTGCCATTTTGTCATTGGGTTACATTTAAGCACAGCAAGATCAACTTTAAACTTCCTTACTCAACAGCTTTATTAGTTATAACGTACTGTGACCTTTCTCAACATTCTTAAAGAAAAAGATACAGTGTAATGTCACTTTACTTTGCTTATTGTTCTTTGTTGTGGTGAACAAAGCATTTTCTACAGTGGCTATAGCACATAATTATACAGCTTTCAATAGCGGTGTCTTGGCACATATCAAAGTTCAGAAGAGCCTTTAGAAAAAAAAAGATGTTTTGTGGCAGCCTAGGGAGGGTCTCATCTTTCCTTCAGAAAATAGTTCAAGGCTCTTCTGTCAAGCTTCCCTACTTAGAGCTTTTTCTCCTCCTGCTTCATAAAGTTTAAAGGGGATTCAGTGGAGTTCTATGATCTATTTCCTTTGAAAGATTGTTCCTTTGCACAGAGAAGTCCTTTGACTTCAAGAGTTCACAGATTCATGTCTTTAGGTATCATATGTCTGACCTTATCAGTTACTCTATTTAATGTAGGAGAAAAAGTCTCAACTCTTTGTGTTTGTCTGTTTTGCCTCTGTGAAATGATTTGGTGAAAAGACCATCCTTTTTAACACACCACTGAGAGGCCGTTTCTGACTGTAACCTACCCTGTGGCTCTTCTAAAAAAAAAAAAAAAAAATTGTCCTTGTGTTTTGTGTATGGATGATTTCACAGTGAGAATAGAATTATACAAGGACAGACACACATAAAAAAATCTTTTGCTCTTTTTTCCTAAATGATCTATTGGCTATTTTGGTGGCTGCTACTCTGGTTCCCCAACAGGCACAACCATTTAACAAACACAGAGATAGCGGCTGGAGTGCTGGGCCAGCAGTAGGTTTTCCCTTGCTTCGACCTACCCCAAAGGCCTTCATAATTAATTGTCCTTCAGAGATGAGGAAAGTTCAGAGACAGTGTGTGTAGCGATGTCTATTGTCTGACATTCAGTTCTCCTTCCCTCAGCTCTTTTTCTTCATTCCACAAAGGGTTATCAATAGGAGCAGGGAGCAAGCTCTCTTCTAACAGCTGCTGGTGGTGGCTGTAGCTTTCTGTGGAAGGTATCATTGTGTTCAGCCATCTATGGATTAAATGGCTGGAAAAGTTCTAACAACCCTTTCAAACGGGCGTGTTTATTTCATCTAGATTACACAGACCTATTTAGCTAATTAAAAACTTTCTCAGAACCCCTTCGCTCCTATTCAGGGGAAGAAAAAAAATTAAAACGCTACTGTAATTATGAAGAATGGCTGCAATGAAACTTTGGTAAATAAATGAAAAATTTGATCTGTCACCTTTGATCAAAATGCACCCAAATAAGCACAGGCTTGTTTGTTGTGTTGTTATGTGGTTTGGTTTTGTGGTAGTTTGTTTTTTTTTCTTGTTTATTTTTCTTAGAGGGAAGAAAGGTGCAGAGTAGGAAAAAACGTAAGAGAAAACATTGGTATAAACTGTAACAGAAACAAACACACAATTTAAGAAACTGCCACAGTTCATACTGCCTCTGCTAATAACATCAAAGTGCAAAGAAGCTGGAGTTTGCTAAACTGATTAATATTGTTGTGCCTTCTGCAATTAATTCAGAATCATCTGTGGTGTAATTATTAAATTTCATATACAACAGAACAAAATTATATACATGCTTCCTTGTTTTCCCCAATGATATGGTAAACAAAGATACGGTGTGGCTATGGTGCATAGGCAAGAAGTAGAGTCAAATTAGGACTGTTTATTAACAATCATTATGTTACTGCTCCAATTAATTGGGCGAAGCCAAAAAGGACAAATACAATAATTCTTCCACTGAACAGTTTAACTAGCAAATTAGAGGGGGTTTAATGATTTTTTTGTCTTAAAAAAAAAAAAAACCCAAGCAACCACCAAAAAAAACCCCAACCTCCAATCCAAACCTGCACCTGAATTCCTCATAAATACATCACATTGCAATGAAAAGGAATAATCATATAAAACATTTTCTGGGCTCCATCTCACTTCCTGTTAAGAAGGGACTCAAAACAATCAAGATCAATTATTGTACTGATTAAGTTATTAAGCCTGGCATTTTGAAACAGGTTTTCTGTATTTAAGAAGAAATTGCATACGAAGTAGAGGCAGCTAATACAGTAATGCAAAAAAAAAAAAAAAAAAAAAAAAAAAAAAAAATCATAAAAAATTAAAGTTATTCTTATGAATCTTTCATTAGAAGCAATGAAAAGGGACACTGGTTGAAGCCAAGTGCTTTGTACTTCTGAGCTCCTCTTGTAGGGCCAGATCCTGCAAACAATTACGGACTTGAGCTTTCCTTCTGTGAGAGTCCTGCTGGCGCCTTCAGAGCATCCCCTGCTCTTTCACAGTTTTCCCACTCAGGACTGAGGATGACTACCAGAGTTGTTCTACTTTATCAAACAGATGTTCCCTTTAAAAATTGACAAAATTCCTGTAAAAAAAATATACCACAAAATCACACAGCTGTAGAGAGGCGAACACTTGCTTTTGTGAAGGAAGAGCTGTTGTAAAATGATTTAAGGCTACTCAGAGCTTTACAGATTACTCCCCACCACAAATAACATGTTAAGTACTAAATTGCCCTAAGCGGTGTTTTATTACTGATCAATAAAATCGTAATCTTGTCTTTTAGTGTGGAAAAATATTTTAGTGGGATTTTTTCTGGTTTAGTTCACGGGTAGCAGTAAACCAGAAAGCACAACCCTTAAAAAATAAAGCAAAACTCATCCTCGTTTGTTTCTAATTTTGCTTTGGGGGAATCCTAGGATTGTTCTAGCTGAATGGTGCAGGGTTTCTATAACTGTGCACTTGTGTGCGTGTAGTGGTGGTGTGCTGTGTTTTGGGTTTTTGTGTTTTGGGGTTTTTGGTTTTTTGTCGTTTTTTTCTTTTTACTCTTACAATATTTAATACAATACCTACCAGTACTCATCCTTATTGCCCTGTCCTTGTCTCAAACAATGAAACAACCCCCTTTCAAAAAAAAACAAAAAACAAACCGACAAAACTTGGCAAACTCTTCTGACTCCTACTGCCATTTCATTTTGCATTCAACAAGGAGTTGTGGGAATTGAAACGTCAACTAGAGATCGAGAAAAGCACCAATTTATAGTGCGTTAGCCTTGCACAATTCAAGATTTCTTTTGCTAGCTGCACACATTAAACCCAACATCTCTCCACTCTCTTGTGGCAGTTGTGAGGAATGGCTATTCCTTCCCGTGTGTGTACTACAGGCCTCTAAAGACTCTTATTTATTCTCTCCCATGTCACCTTGTGTACAGTCTGGTCTGTGACACTGATGGTGATTATGTCATTATTTTGCTCTGGGGGCTTTGGCACATCTGCAGAGCTGATGCACATCTTCTTTGTTACGCTGGCATACGTCCCATATCGCAAATGCTTCATTAGCCTTACTGCCTGCCTCCTTGCCAGACAAGAATACCCAAATCCAAGCTTCTTTTTGCTCTGGTCTTTTGTGTCTGTGATGAGCCTTTATTCATCTTCCTAGTTCTTCCCTGTTTGCTATTTTTCTATGTAAAATGGATTTCCAGATGTCCATCATTCTCCAAAAATTCATCATAGATGAGGAGTGAGAAGCAAGGTGAATTTTAACCCATGTTGTCCCTCACTTGTGACAAATGTTATCCCTCACAAGCTGAAATGCTTTTTCATTCATCCTGAATATAGAAAGAGTTTGCTAGACTAGGCAGTTCAATTTTAAAACTTGATGTTTGGGGAAAAAAAAAAGAAAAAAAGAAAAAAAGAAAGGGAAACAAAAAAGGAAAAGAAATCATCAATTTCTGTTACCATTTAATAAAACCTAGTTGCGGTGATGGGTAACATGCAAGTTGTAAATGTTTCTCCCAGACTTCCTTAATTTCTGTTAGATAACATAGCTAAATTTCTCACTCAAAACTGCTGGAAAAGCAGCACGGTCCAGTGAAGGAGGAGGGTGTTCATGAGAGCTGATAGACTGAAATTTCCTATATCCTGGTTTAATGTAGCACATTAAAAAGATATATAATGTTTTGCATTGTGAAAACTAAGGAAGATGTTTGATCTTCTAAACTTCATCTAAGCAGTTCTATCTAAATGTTGTACCAGAGAGATGTGAAATAGCAGCCTAGCTATTGTAAGCTTTGTAGGTTTTTCCTTCCACATCTCACCCATCCCATGCTTTTTCTCCATGACGCTGAACTACATTCTGGGCTGGATTCTCAGTTTCTGATGTAAATCAGCTCCAGCAATCATTGCAGCTAATTAATCTGTGCCAGCTGAAGAGCTGTCTTTTGTTGTGTTAGTATATAGTCAAGTGACTGAATGTATGTTAAATGTTAATTGGAACAAAGTTTCATTTGTTTATTTTAAAACTAAAAATTAAATGCAGACCTGGATTTGGAGTCCCAGAGCCGTCACGTTTATGAATGTGGGGTGGAGGGGGTGTTGTTTTTATTTTTGTAAGGCACACTTGCCAGAAGAGGAGGTCCCAACCCATACTGCCTCTCAGTGCGGGGTCAGGTCAGTGTGGCTGACCTTAACAGAAGTCTTAAAGATAGGATTGTCCATCCTATAGGACTTTGGATAGGTCACCTTCACACAGAACATTGTTTGCTTGATATCTCTAGCATGTTCTCAAATGGATGACAGTGAGTCTGTCATAATGTGAATTAGCAAACTGTCATAACCTTTGGAAACTGTGGGAGAGATAGTAGCATTGTGACCTGCAGTGGTTTCTGGCCCAGCTTTCTGGGGTCCTGCACTTTCTTAAAACAGGTACCCCTGGGCAGTGCAGATTTGCTTGTGGAGGCACCTTCCAACACTGGTGGGGAGCACAATGGGGCTACTTAGATCTGTAAAGGTGAAATACTAAGCTGTGAGAAAGTAACAGCAGAATATTGCAGGGGTTCATGAGGACTGTATACTCTATACTGTATACTGTATGTTCACCTGCATTAGAGAGAGAGAACCTGGGAGGTGCAATAGGCACCAGTCGGTATCTGGCTGAAGTGACAGTGATAACACAAGAAGCTAAGAAATCCTGTTTGGTCCAAGAGAGAGGGAGTCTGCAGTGTACCAGATCACCTTCTGTAGTTAGGCCATACCAGGGTGCTGCCAGGTTTCACAGTGCAGCAGAAGAGCCCGACGTCTTGCTGACGTGCGAGTGCGGATGGGCAGCCAGAAGGGCTGTCTGAAAGTAATCAACATGTTGGAGATGATTTCTCCCTGCAGATCTGGAAGGGGCAAGGTTCACCTTTCTTATCTGCAGAGGGGGAAGGTACACAGCTGGGCTTTGCCTCGTTTTGTGTGTCACTGGAGGGACTCGTGAACTGCCCTCTGTGGGGGTTGGTTTCAAGGCTCTGGTGGAAACGTGCCATCAGAAGAAGCCGTGTCCAGGTGGTGGACCAGAGCACTCAAAAATGTGGCCTTGAACTTGCTTCTGTACTTAATGGAGAGGCTTTGTAGAGAGCAGCAGACCAGGGGAGCATGCTCTCTGTTGTTAAGCTGAAAGGCAGCTGCATTGATTGGGACTTTGGTAAGAATGGTGACATAGACAGATAAAGGAATTTAAAGCACCGGTCTACAACTTCAGAAAGTTTTCAGAGGAGAAAGGGGAAATCAACATTGCAAATAAAAGCCCTTTAACTACAGAGTATCAGTGTTCAGGGGGAAACCGAGTGGCTTATCTCATGCAATTGTGGAGAGGGCTTGCTCCATCAGATGAGGCCCAGCCTCAAGGTTATCTAATGCAGCGCTGTCTGGAGTCACACCATTTCCTTCTGCAGGGGATAAAGATGAGTCAAACAAGAGGGAGCTCAGTCCATTAGGACATAGGACTTGGTCTTCTGACCTCACAGGCTTGTGAGACTCACCAGTTCCCAGCAGGTCCTGCAATGACGCTTTTAACAGGGTGTTTGCAGCCCAGTTTTGCCAGCCTCGTGGCTCAGAGTGAAATAGGTGGAGAAGTTTATTCCATCACAATGGGCTCTGGCTGCCCAGAAAAGCATGGTTATGCTGGGAGGAGGTTCATCAAAGTTAATTACGGGGAGCATGGGCTGGCGGAGCTTCATTCACAACACCTTTCACCCATAACCGTGCACAATTTCCTTTCCTGCCCTTACCTTCAACCATGGGAAGGAGGAGAGGAGGTACCCTGCTGCCAGAAGCCATGCTTGCCACCTTTGTGCCACCCCCAAAAGGACCTCCCGTAACTGCCTGTTTCCCTGCCAAACCAATTGAACACCACCTGCTTTCCATCCCTCTCCCCTACCTCCCTCCTCACTCCTTCCATGCCAATGCACACAAAATAAGGAGAGAGAGGGCACACTTGGAGCTTCTCACAGAAGACATAAGTGACTGCAATGCAGAAAGGTGGGAAGAGTGAGGAAGAGCACACAACACCAATTACAGGTGTTTATTAACTGCTGCAACATTTTTGTATGTATAAAATGTCTTCTAGTCATATAAGCCTTTGTCACTTCTATAACAGTGTTAATGGTTTATCTACAGACCCAAATTCTGCTGAACATAAAAAACAATCTGGCACACTACAAGCTCTGAGAACTTTTTTTCCTCTGTATCCATGGTCTAAACAGCAGTTTCTGCCTGCCTAGCTTTTTTAGGGGTGGAAATACACCATGAGAGCAGAGTTCTTACTGTTGTTGAGAGACATACCTGCTCCCCACAGTCCAGGCTGTGCCTCCTGGTCCTTCTGAGTAACACATCACATTCCCATCTGGCTGATGTGTCCAGGAGAGTATGCATCAACCTCTCTGCTGTTTCCACACTGGAGCCAGAATTGAGTGGTCATGCCTGTACTCACTTTTTTGGACATGTTTTTTGTGTGCGCCTGTATGCGGTACCTGCCAGAATTTGGCAACAGGGGATGTAATATGCTGGTTGGCATTGTAGGCAGCCTCTTGTAGCAGATTGCATTGAGCAGCCATGGGACTGAGTTAAAGTTAGGCTGCTATCTGAGTGTGAGAGAGTTTTATTTCTCCTTCAGTTTTTGTATGACACAGCTTTCTGGGTGGGACAGTAACCTCTCCTATAGTTCTTTCTTATGTTTCCCAACACATACTAAACCCCCAGCTGTCACAAGCCATAGGAGCCTTAGTGATTTTTCCATTCTGTGGCAGTGCCATTGGCAATGCAGTAAGTTGAGGGCAATCAGAGTTTCCATTAGAAGCCTCTACATCTCGTGCAATTCTAATTCATCAGTAAGGCAGAAAAGGAAAGTTGATGTAAGTAAAACACTGTTGGTGATTTTTGAGGATGGGGACAGGGAAGAACTGAATTTAAAAAAATCTATATAAGTTGTAAATTGAAAGTTTGTTTTATTTTGGTTTAGCTCAGTCTGCTTGCAAGTTTTACCAACTTTTATGATTAAAAACTGGCACGTTAAGGCTGTTGTGTTTTCTTGAGAGAGTAGCTGTGTTTCTGTGATGGATGGGCTTATCCCCTGAACCACAGGCACAGCAGTCTCAGGAAAGAGATCCAGGGATGCTGATGTGTATGGAATGCCTCTTGCCTACTGTGAAATCAGAATCAGGTCCTAACAAGGAGGACCCTGGGAGGCAGAGGCAGAAGCAGGGCTTCAGGCTGAGCAAGCTCAGGAATAGCTGCTGTGTGTGTCCAGCCGGGGCACGCAGCACCCACAGCCCCTGGTGCTCCATCCCTGCAGGGAGCCTGCCTGCATGGAGTACTTCCCAATCTTTATTTGTGGAAAAGCTTAATTGAAATGCAAGTGATTAAATCTAATGTATCACGCAGTATCCATTTTCACTGCACTACCATTTTCACTTCCCTGGTATTATCAGACATCTCAGCAGCCCCACTGTCAGTTTTTTCCTTGTAAGAGCCATGCCCATTCTCTCTCCTCTTTGTGATCTTGGAGAGGAGATAACGGTAAGCCAGCAGCATATTACTAGTGCCCCAAACTGTACTCAAGGGATAAGGGATCTAGCTTCATTTCAAACAAACACTTCTAAAATACAGTCTTCGGTCATTCGAGGGACATGTGTTTCCCAGCTTTTTACAAAGAGTAGACAAGCTACAGTGTAACAGTAAATGCAATAAGAAATCTCTGTTGTTTTCCTAATTTTTCTTTTTCGAGGCGGCCTCAGGCTAATGCTTTTCCCTTTTCAGAAATCAGGCTCAGTGCTGTGTTGTAAGTGCTGTCCCCAAAAAGCAGGCTTCTCACTGTGTTCATTCCACAGTGAGAGAGCAGACCGTTCTGAATGGCCACCCGATTTCTTGTCCATCTTTTCCTCTTTCCATGAAATCTGTTTCTTAACAGAGTTGTACAGCAGGAGGTGTGAGAGAAAACTTTAAGGCAATAAATGTGTACTGTGGTGGCACCAGAGAGCTGCTGCTCTAGCCAGGGGGATTGGGACACACATAGAAGTAGTCAAATTGATGCCCTGCTTTCTAGAAAAGCAGTGGTTGGGAGAAAAGTGTGTTTACTGAAGTGGCCAACAGTTTAGGTATTTTACATTTGTGTTTTTAAAATAAAAGCATCCTTTCCAACTATTTCCCTCGCCTCATAAGTGATAATGGAAGAGGCATTAGCCTTTCCATCACCTGAGCCAACCTGTTTTTTTTCTAAGAGATGTCCAGAATGTTCAGCCAATTGAGTGATCTAATTAGCTGAAAATTGTTAATTTCCTTTACCTTATAAAGCACCTAACACAGAAACTGTTAAATAATGTTAAGTGTCAGACTTAAACTGAGAACATTGGGCCATATGCTGCCATGGCTTTCACGCCAAAAAGTATAGCAACTTTCTCCAAAACCTGCCTCCAATTTCTGTGTAGAAGCCAAAGCCTCCTGCTTGATATGCTGCCACACCAACTCGCAGTGCTATGATGGTCCCACGCAGCAGCTCGCTGCTCTTGGGGAAAAGAGTCCGTGCATGAGGGGAGGTGATGGTCTGGATAAACATGACAGGAGCCAGGACACCAGCAAGGTATTGCAGACACTGCCCTTGCAAGCACAGGAAAACTGATGGCAGGGCAGTGCTGCTCCCAGCAGCGTTACCCTGTAAAAGGGCAGCAGATTTGTGCCTGGAAATTGCGCAAGTCTCTAATCTGTGGTGGGCCCGGTGGATAGGTGGGCTGCCCTGGAGCTCTTCTTAAAGCAGGAGGTGCCCTGGCTGGGTGGGATGCATGTAAGGAAGGGGCTGGTCCCAGTGTCACCAGCTTTCCCACAAGCCCACAGAGAAGTGGCCTCAGAAGCAGTCTGATGTTTGCAGCACCACTGCTGGGTTGACTCCAGCATTGCTCAGATGCAGTGTCTTTCAGGTAGGGAGGGAAAGGCTTGTCCTCCCTAGATTTCCTACAGGATGGGCTGTGGATATGGAAATAGAGATGTAGGTGTCAGCTCGATCCAAAAGCCCACAGGGTTGATTCTTCTTAATGTGAAGAAAGGGCTCAGGGCTACGTGTGGTTGATGCACAGAGTTTCTCAAGCATCTCTTTTCTGAAGGTTGTATTGTATCTCCCAAAGTTCACCTTACTCTGACTTTGAGGGCAGGGGGTGCCTGTGCACATCTGGTTCATGCTTTGTAAGGTTTTCTCAGTAGAAATATTTTCCCGGAACCTCTTCTGCTCTTGTACCTGTGCTGGTGCAGACTGCTGTGCATACACATAAAAACTGTCTGACCTGGAGCTACCCATGGTGAGACTGCTCTGCCTATAGCGGACACCCTCATCATCCTGCAGAGATTCTCCATCACTTGCCTAATAGATGCTTTTTTCACCTTATCCCTGGATTAAAAGGTTCCCTGTGTAGTCCCTCTCTATAGCCAGTGTCTAGATCATCCAACTAGAAAAACTATCTGGCCTTACCCCTCTCTCACTCCCTCCAACCTGTTTATCTTCCATTACCACGACCTTGTGCTCTGCAACGTGAGCAGCCTTCACCAGCTGAAGACCTAAGTCCACTAGAGATTTTTGGCTTTCCTATTTGGCATGACAACTTGTTGCCCACCAGGTCATCACAAATAAAGCCTTTTTTTTTTTTTTAATACTACAATTAAAAAAAAATACAAAACAACAACAACAAAAAAACCCCACCTCCAGATAATTTAACCTGTTTTGACATCTTGAGCTATCTTTGTTGCACTTGTTTGGTTTGGTTCTTTTGTCTGCTTAGAATTAGGATTTAAAAAAATACACACTCACCAAGAATTCTACTTTATATAAATTTTGAAAGTAAAATCAATCCTGGCCCAATCTTATCATTTTTAAAGTATGTTTATCCAGCTTTGTAGTAGAAACAAGCAGACTGTTTGAAGGCCACATAGTTTTCAAACCTTGGTTGCAACACGTTACCCCATTTTGAAACCGTCTTTATCTAGCCGAGAAAACTAAAATCTGTTTGACAAAGTAGCACTCCAGCCAGTTTATCTTGCAATATGGCTTTAGCTCACAGAACCTATTGATTTCCTTAAATTAATGTTTACAGAATGCTACCGAATTTCACTCAACGGGACATTGTTCTTTTGAAGCTTTGTAAAATATGATACAGAGTGTTATTGCCATTTGTTCCTTTGCTAAGACTG